>JAADJG010000176.1:0-128031 GCA_012932025.1 Fusarium austroafricanum
CTCTTCCACCAACCCCCCAAACCCCTCTCATCCATAGCCTTCCCAAACTCCTTCACCGACTCCATCTCATCAAAGCCCAATCTTCCCCCTCCAGCCTCAGCCCTCGCCGGCTTATAAACGCATTTAAAGTCCTTATATCGCAGCGCCTGTACGGTGGAAACCCACTCTGTCAAGCCCACCTCGTCGCGCCCCTCCGCAAACATAATGCCCGGCGATCCGCCGCTTCGTACGATAAGCCAGTCTACATTGAGCTGCTGCGCGGCGCGACGAACGCGTTGCAGCTTTTTTCGTGATGTTATGTGATGAGTACGGATTAGACAGTTGAAGAGCGAGGGCGTGCGGGACATTTTTGCTGGCATTGGTGAGAGTTTGAGTACCAAGTCATTGACGAGGTTCATGATATCACGGTCGGACTTTTATGGATCCGATAAAAATACTTCACATTCATAACAAAGCAACGAATATGAAAGGGTATAGAACGTAGTAAACGTGAAATCCATCCTAATATGTGCACATCTAAGGATATAAACCTAACCAATCCAAACGCCTCCCTTATGTATCGCATCCTCCGCAGCTGTATCAAAACATCATGACATGACATACATCAACATCAAAGTTTACATACACGTACGTTATACAACACAACAGCATCCAGTCCCCCACCTGGGACATCTCGTCATAAATGGGTATAATGTGAAGAGCTAAACGAACTTTCTCGTTCCCTGCACGCCAAAAGTTCGAGCTAAGTTGGGCTGCGCCTCCCAACTCAGACACCTCGGAACATGCGCACCACCAAAAACCACATGGCACCGATAAACTTGAATGCGCTCAGACCTGCCACACTCCACAGTACGATAGACATGTAGATGTTGGATCGGCTCAGCTGCTCCGCTGCATGGTCCTTATCCGATTTCGCGCTGATTCGGTCCAGGCCGGCAGAGCTCAGAACAAGCGCTGCCAGACCAAAGTTGGTGACCATCCAGATGAGGACGACACCAGTACGGACACCTCTGTAGTAGTCCATTTGCTTCTCCTGAAGCTGACTGGGAGTAGGGGCAGTCTTGACTTCCACGTGCTTCTGTGCAAAGACAGAGAGTTCACGCTGGTATTGTGCGTTCAAATCGCCTTCATCCGGAAGATCTGTCTTTCCTGTACCGTCCTTGGTGTTGACCGATGGAAGTTTCTCCACCTTGTCGTCACCCTTGGTACCCCAAGAAACATCGTGTGTGTTGCAGAAAGCGTACACGTTCAGAACATTGGTGAACGTGGGTGTGAGAAGCATGTACTGAACCAAAGATGTAACCATGTGCCAGGGGTCCAACATGATCAGAGAAGCGAGCAACCAGATACCAAATGTCGACATGACTGAGATGATAAGCATGTAAAAGACCTTGTTCTTGAAGATGTCGGAAAAATTAAAGCCATTTGCGTCGTTAACGTCGGCGATAATGGATTTGACTGCGATGAAGATTGCAGCAAACAATAGATAACTAGTCGGTTGTTAGTGTATGAGGCATAGGTATTTCAGAGTGACTTACATCATGATAGCAGCCCAGAAGAAACACATGGCGGTGTAGAGTCTACCAGAACCTGCTGGTCGATTGCCCAGAGATAGAACAAAACAAGTAATCAAGAATACGCCGTAGAGCCAGGTGAAGACAACACCCAGAATCTCTCCAGTCCGTCCAAGTAAAGTGTCATCTCCCAAACTTGTTGTGAGAATCTTGAAAACCAGGAAGAAGTTACCAATAGCAAACCAAGCGAAGATCATGTTAATAGTGTTGAAGATGAATTCGATGAAGAAAGCAAACTTTCGCAGGAAAGTGTGATCAGATCGGAGGAAGTCGAGGAAGTGAACAATAGCGTAGATAGCAGCGAAGAAAGAACCGTTAAGCCAACGACGACGCTGGAGAACCAGCTCAGTAACTGTATCAGGAACATCAGTCTCACCAGTAGCCGACTTGACGTACTGCAAGATCCAATGACAGTTGCGCTTGGTGACCAGTTCGAAGCAAAGAATACGATCCTCTGCGAGATACATGTTGGACTCAAAAAGACCAGCATCGCTTCCACCGTGAAGCGTCTCACCCAAAAAGTATTTTTCCAGAGGTCCCTGCCCGTTTTTGTCGTTCTGCAGGGCGACATAGCGGTAGGCTGAGAACGCTCCAGGCAACACAGAGATGAAACCGAAAGCGGATTCCAGAGGCTTGTCGAGAATGTTGCTCATCTTGTACTCAAAATTCTGTGCAGCGACCAATGGGTTCAGCAGGTATTTACCACCAGTACCCAACATGGCCTTGATCTCACCGCAAGCACCACCGCACATAGGCTCGAGATCAAAGGCTTTCCAGAGATGGTAAATTGAACTTCCACCGGGTCGCGTACCAGCATCAAGAAGGACACAAATATTGGGGTCGAGAACTCTGCCAAAGGCCGTAAAGAACCATCTGTGCGAGTTAATCTTCTTGGCGTTCTTCTCCTTCAAACAGAACAGCATTTGAACTGGCTGGCGCCTGTGGACTAGCTGAACAACATCGTTCTTGATTTGAAGGTGGGTCTGTGTGGTGTACTCGTAGATATGGGCTGTGACATCCTTTCCGTTGACCTGCTGCTTGGCGATACCCTCTTGATAAACACCCATACCGGCCAACAAAGCCTTGGTTCTGGGGTTGATCTTGGAACGACCATCACTGACGACGCAGACGACAATTTTCTTCCAGGCATCTTTACCCCATGTCTTGCTGTTGGGGCGGTTACACATGTACTCAATGTTCTTAAAAACACCGGTCATGGTTCGGGCAAACAGAATATCGTCCTCGTTGTACATTGTCACGACAATGAACAGCTCAGTGTGTCGGGGCTTGGTGAAAAGCTTCTGTCGCAGCGTAAAATCGTGGTCGTAGAAATCATTGGGATCACAAGTCGCAGCCGAATATCGCATATGTGTGAATTCATCACGTTCGCCATGAGGGTTTTGCTGAAGAAGAACGGGTGGAACGGGACAATCCAAAACAAGGTTACCGCGGTACAGGAGAACCTGCTTGACGGTTTTCCAACGTTTAATTCCGCCACCTTGTTGAGGTTGGTCTTGGTACGGCTCGCTAGGGACATCTGAATGTTGATGTTGCAGCATAGGCCTGTTGTCGTCGTAACCTTGCTCGTACTCGGGGTCGTAGCCTTGGTCGTAGGGTTGCTGCTGAGGGCGAGGCTCGTAGGGCTGGTTGTAGTAGGCATCGTGGTGCGCTTCAGGGTTTACGGAGAAATCACTGGGAGGGCCGTAGCCGGATAAGTTGTCGACGGATTGCTTCGGTAAAGTCAGTTCAATTCTTAATTCCACATAGCGAACGATAACGTTCAATCAAGGTTGTGGCTAAGACTTACAGCCGCATTGAGGTTCAAGTGGTCGCTGGGCGTAGGTAACCGATGCTGATCGGCCGAGGGCATAGCAAGGTGCTGCTGAGAAGGTCCATACTGTCCATATCGGCCATCGTCGAAGGGGTTATCATCGAGCCGATAGCCTTGCTGGAGCGGCTGGCCTGGTGAAGGCGAACGGTGTTGATGAGGCTGCGCCCCATAACGTGGATCCATTTCGTTATTATAGTAATCGTCGTCTGAAGGTAATTCAGGTTAGAACCAATGTGTCCTGAGTATGGTAGTTATAGGGTTGGCATGTGGTGCGGAGAGCGATTCAAGTGGGCGCGAAGGTAAATAAACTTGCGAATGATACCACGGCAATGCGCGTCGAGACGCAGCAACGGTAAACTTTATCTCGACAAAGTAAAACAAAGGTTGAGGAAAGATAATATTATGATTGTGAGTGGCAGGCACCGTTTACTGAGAGAAAGGCAAAAGAAGCTCAAGCGATGTCGAGTCGCAATGCAATTCCAGTCAGGGGTGTTGAGAGGGAGGGGTATGTCTCGTCTGTCTCATATTGACAGAGCAAGGGGCAGATGACGATGATCAAAGGGTAGGGTCACGAGGAATTGGAACTTACCTAGGCGATTATACGACATGATTGCGGTTGTTTATGCGCACACAAGGTGCTATTCGCATATAGTATTTCGAAGAGTGTGTGTGGTAGGCCTTATTCGTTTTTCTTTTTTTCGGCGCGGTTACAGTTGTGCAAGAGGTGGTGGTTGTGGTTATGATGCGCTGTCGGTTGCCCCGGGTTTCGGTTTCCACCACAGAGCAAGGAACCGCGGGCTACTAGAGTGTTTGCGAAGCTTTGAGTGACGTCGTGACGTTATGCGACGATGCACAGACGCAGGAGAAGCGGTAGAATATGCGCCAACAACGAATGATGTTGTGAAACGAGTGCACAGCGGTTGTAAGTAAATAAAGAGAGAAGAGCAAGAAAAGGGTGTGCGAGATGGAGGTTGGACAAGGGGAAAAAAGATCTCGGTCGGTTTCAAAGCTGACGAAAACCAATGTCAGTGACAGCGTCTGACTGCAGCCGCAGACAGGGATCGGGCGCTAGGTACTGCGAACTTACCTTCAATTATCTCCAGATCAAACAAGTTCAGTGGCTAACACTTGCGTCGGCCCTCTGTGGCTCGGCTGCTTGATATGCGCGTCGAGTCTGCGAATGAATGGCGAGAACCCTCTTCCAGTCTTGGCGCACCCCCGTTTGTTCAGTTAAATCCAAGGACAGACGGACCGAGGAGTTGGAGGGTCTAGCTTGGCACGTTCGAGCTTGAGAGTAACGGCCTTTGTGTTTCAGACTCTCCCCTTGTGGGATAGTAGACGACGATCCTCCAGTGACCCAGTGACAGATAAGTAACTGACTGGGCGAGAGAGTGACGTTGATTTGGGGGCTCGGCCTGAACCGCCAGCGGGGATAGGGCGTATGGGATGGCAGGGATTTGATCTGCCCGTCCTGATATGTTATCGTGGGTGGGAGATGATGAAGTGCAAGAGAGAAATGAAAACCAAGATATTGAGGGGAGGAGGCAGGTCAAGTGGTTATACAGAGGCTGGCATCCCCTCACAGCTACAGTTCAACTACTGCACATAGCTCCTTGGTCTGACTGTCTCATCACCTCAGCCCTTTGGCTTTCTGTCAGCCCAGCCGCAGCTTAGATCCTCCTCCAATTCCTACCAGGGCCTAGTCTCAAGCCGCGCCTCCGCCAAATATTCAGCCCAGGAAGATCCAGCCAAGCCTAATCTCGCGCCTTCAAGCCTCCAGATAGAATGTGCCTTTCAGCTATAACGCAAGGCTCTCCCGTTGTTGCCCATGTGGCATTGGATCGCATCTTGCCGTTGAACTCGAAGCATTTGGCCAATCGCCAATGCTGACTAGCCAAGCCTCCATCATCTTTTCTCGCCCGGCTATCCTCATCAGCGTTAACCTGCTTATCCTAAGCTGCAGCCCTAGATGGAGACACCCGTGAGCAGTGCATCCCGTCCCTCCACTGATACAGCCAGTACCTGATCAGCACAATCCAAAAATATCTCCAACGGTGCATGAGTCGCCACAGTTTGAATGCCCTTGGCTGCTTGGCAAGATGGCAAGTTCGGATTCAGAAATACCGCAGTCTGACTTGGCTGCGCCACGGCCTGTCAATAAGAACCCCTGCGCCAAGGCCTCGGCTTCATAACTCTTCCGAATCATTACTCAGCCATTTGCCATCTTATTATTATCAGTTCAAACTTTCGGCAAATCTTCACTGAGTGCGGAATAGGAGTCGGTGACTCTGTTCTTCATTCCGTTCAACCTTGGCACACAAAGGCACATGACTCTCACTGTAGTACTTGCAGTAGCTAAAAGACGACCCCTCATGAGGTGGAGATGACCAAGCTCAAAAGAGCTTAATCGAACGGGACAAACATATTGTCCACTCCCGCGACCGCCACAAGACCCTTCAATAAGAGGATACAGGGGCAGGTGAAAGTCTGATAAATAATCGAGTCCATAAGAACCTAACTTTGGGCAATAAAGTTAGAAATTCTACAGCGTGTTTGGCTCTTTCATTAGCCTTCAGCCTTAAAAATGCCAGTGGCCCTTTAACTAAGCAGATTTCTTGTCAGGCTGCTCTGAACCACCTTGATAGGTAAGATAGACATAAGACCTAGCGGGAGTTTCCACTAGTATAGCGATGATATTTTAGCATTTCCCCCCAAGATCTGAACGGCTTGAGCAGAAACGGCTCAGATAAAGTTATTTTTTAACTCTACGTGCAGATCACTCTCACCTCCTAGCAGCAATCTCCTCTGACTGGCAGCCGAAGCGCTTCACTCCTAATGTTTTCGCGACTAAAATTTTCTTATAAACATACGAATATCCCATAATAGATAATTGATCGTGTAGCCAATAGTGATCTGATAAATATTTTAAATTGGCCAGGATGCCATGGTCACGAGAGGTCCCAAATGCCCTCAAGGAGACCAATACCAAGCTGCTTCGGTCCGTCCCTTGTTGTTAACTGCGGCTGGACCTCCTTACAGACCTGATCCTAGTGACAAATTAATCTCTTCTGCCAAGAGATAAACGTTGTAACGGCATGAACCAATGGTTGTTTGGCAGTTATGCAAGCAGCCTGACTCAAAATCCCTCTCTTTCACCCAGTTTGGCTTCTCTGTAAGTGATGACAACTTCGACAGTGCTTTTTCAAGAGCATACCATATGAACAGCATCTGAGTCAAATAACATGCTCTTATATTACTCCAAATAGTAGTTGAGTCCTGTCGAGGTACAAATATTTGCCTGGTCTGCATGGCTTGCAAACATCCTCCCACCTACCCAAGTACCTTGCAGACATGGCGGTTTCATGTTCCATCGTGACTTCACAGATACCCGCCAACTCTATTCAGCTCATGCATTTCTTGGTCCTATCAGAGGTTTCCATTCTCAGATGAACCAACAGAAGCTGTTTTCCCCTTGCATCAACAGCAACCGGTATGCATTGGCGGGTATGGCTTCGATGCAGATCTCCTCAAACAAGCTAGATTAACCCTCGAGGTAAAGCACAGACGAGAAGAGTTGAGATACAGTGTAAAGATATGCCGCACAAGAAGCGGGTTGAACAAGACTCTAGGGAGCTTATAGAGTCGATGCCCGACTCTCAGTCATGCGAGTCGCTTTCGTCTTGTGGGTTCATGAAGTAGTTCACTTTATTATCAGATTCTCGCTTTATACATCCTGTCTCCTCTCGGAGATACAGCGCCAGCAGCCATGGTCCGACTTCTCTCAGTCCTTCTTCTCTCCCTCCCTCTTGCCCTATCAGTCGACTTCGAAAGTGTCACCATCAGTGCTAACCTCGACAACGTCGCCCACACATGTATCAGCAAATGTCTCTTCTACACCGTCCTGTCCGACATAGGCAGGGCCATGGGCTGCGATGATCCCTATGACAACAACTGCTACTGCGCTACAGCCGCTGCGTCTGCCTCTAAGGCTGATGGATTCATGTCCAAGTGTGCCACCTCGCTGTGTTCCGCAGGCGATCGCTCTCGAGACTTGACTTCTATGCAGTCCTACTATGCTTCTTACTGCATGGGTGCAGGCTTTACGCAGCCTGGCGCTACTGAATGGTATAACCCTGCTGAAGCTACAAAAGAGCCCAAGGAGGACGCCAGTGCAGATAGCAGGGGCGATAGCGAGGCGAAGCCTAGTCGGACTGCCAACTCAGGCAGCGATGCAACTTCAACTAAAATGACCATCATTACGCAGACGGCAGAGGATGGTGCTTCCAGGACGCAGGGTAAGTTCCTGCTGCTCATGGTGACGGTGCCTTTGCTGTTGCTTCAGGTACTGTTCCTATGCTCAACCTACCCCTACAATGTTTGTTAATCTTGACTGCTAGTAATTGCTCAAGCAACTTCAACCTATTTTGTAAACTCGAACGGGTCTCCAGCATCAGCCAAGAAAGACGATGATGGTTCCTCTGCTGTCAAGATCGGTTTGGGGGTTGCGGTACCAGTAGTTCTCATCGCTGCTGGGTTGTTTGTGTGGTGGTTCATCAGACGCAGAAGACAACGAAATTCTCAATACCCCCATGTTACTCAACCCCTCAGCGAAGTCACACTTGGTGGCGGTCCTACTGTCGTCGCCGCCTCTGCCTCCCCTTCAACACCCGAGAGGAGGGATACTCTCCCAAGGAAGCCTGTCGACGCTTCAACAATTTCTTCGATTTCTTCTTTGTCCAAGACCAATGAGCCGTCTGGCGTCCGTGTTCAACGTGAACTTGCTGGTCGTGAGGTTCATCCCCTTCCCGACATGACACCCAGTCCGCCTATCCAAGTCGCAGGACATCACGAGATGTCTGGTGAAGGCTGGCGGCCCAACTTGGAAATGGACGGACGCGATGCTCGAGTGGAAATGCCGGGAGAGGCTAGACCTCCTGAACTGCCAGGATATACCAGCGCGGCGAATGCTCACACGCCGCATGAGAGTGTTCAAAGATGGGAACTACCCGATAACTCGCGACATAGATAGGTTGTGGGCTTTCCGATTTTAGATAAATCTTTTCCCTTTCTGATGGATATCTTTTATGTTAAGGTGGCTTTTCTTTCCTTTCTGGATCAGGGAGTTGGTTGAAGAAAGGGTGTACTGGGGATCTACTTATGTTGTTGTTAGCTAAGGTAGCGATAGATGCACACGAACCAATAATCGCATATGTAAGAAAGCCCCGCGGATTGCTGTAGTTCAAAGAGGTTAGATTTTTACTGAATTATTGCTCTTGGCAATGGTCGAGTAAGTGGTTGAACGAGGATCGACCTACCCTGTAAAGAACTGATACAAATATACGAAACGATACAGTCAATCAACGTTGGACCAACTGGACTACGGGAGGATCTTTTCCTTTGCTTTTGTATAATTGCCCCAGCATAAAGAAATAACGCAGTGCCAGCAATTCTGCGTTGGCCTTTGTAGCAACAAAAGGTCGTCAGGTCAAAAGAAATATTTCCATCACACCCAAGATGTCGAAAAGGCAAAAAGAAGGGTCTGGCCGGGGATTGAACCCGGGACCTCTCGCAAGCTATGCTATAGGGTTTTCCCTAAGCGAGAATCATACCACTAGACCACCAGACCGAGTTACAAACAAGATAATTGATTTTACTGTTCGTGAACGGCAGGCTCAATAATACGGATTAAGAGTTAACAATAGGCAGAAAGATAATTACCTTAAGTCTTCATGTGATGTCGGCACCCAAACCTATGCCAGGATATCATCACAAGATCTCATGGAGATCAGTTACGCCAATTGAATAGATATGAATCTTCAGTCGGCTCAGGCCACTTCTCTTTCCCCAAGTCCGCTTCTCCGCAGCAAAATCTCATGTAAATGTTTAGAGCGGAATTAATAATCATTCCAACGCCGCATGAAGTGGGTGTCATGCAAGCCACAGTAGCAAAAGCGTGCCAAGACGGATGATGAGAAACTCCATTTGCTTCCCCCTAGTCTCTGGTTGGCCCATTTACTTTGACAGCGGCTCAAAATGGGCGATCGGGGTAATCAACGTCTTCAACCGCCGGTTCTTACGGTGCCCGCGTGCCCCGAGATCACTTATTCAGAAGATCGTGACAAGACTGGCATCGTGAGTAGCGGAGTTGTGTTTAATGTTTAGTTTTGATTCTTCGGTATCGATCATGTATATAAGGATGGCTCGTAACTGTAGAAAACTAAAGTCAATTCATCAGCATTCAAAACCTCAACAGTCCAGCAAAAACAACATCACCTTAAACTCCAAGCTGTCCCTCTACCAACTCATCATAATGTCTTCCACCAAGCTCATTACCGTCTTTGGTGCCACTGGCTCTCAGGGCGGAAGTGTTGTGGAGTCTTTAATCCAGAACAAGGCCCTGTCCTTCAAGGTCAAAGGAATTACTCGCAACCCTGACTCTGAAAAGGCCAAGACTCTCGCTGGGTATGGTGTTGAGGTTGTCAAGGCTGATGGTCTGGTCAAAGAAGAAGTCATCGAAGCGTTCAGGGGCAGCTGGGGCGTATTTGTCAACACCAACTCGGATGATCCTGTGAGTTATCAAAACTAGTCAACGGATCCTCTCTAACACAATCTCAGTCTATGAACCAAAAGGATGGGCCTACCGAGCTTGACGTGGGCAAGGTTATTGTAGACGCTGCCGCCGAGGCTGGAGTTCGTCACTTTGTGTACAGCGGCATGGCTTCTGCCTCAAAGACGACTGGAGGGGCCGTTCCCAACCAGGCTTTCGACAGTGTGTTATTTGTTTCCCTTTCATTTGCCGTCGTTATTCTGACTTCTGTAGTGAAACATGCTGTTGGAAAGTATGCTGAGAGCAAGGGTGCTTTTGAAACTGTCAACATTGTCAGCCCAGGCTGGTACCAGGAAAACCATCTCGTGGAAGAGTTCGCTCCGGCACTGGGAGGATTCCCCTTCGCTGCTGATGAAGAGGGTTACCTCACTCTGCATGTCCCTCGCTGGGGCGGTAATGAGGAAATCCCCTTCATTTCCATTGGTGACGACTATGGCGATCTTGTTCATGGTATCTTCCTGGATCCTGCGAAGTACAGCGGACGTCTAGTTCAGGCCATCAGCGCCAGCGAGACAACTGACAAGCTTGTGTCTGAGTTTGAAAAAGGTGCGCCCCTTGATGATTTGATGAATACGCTCTCCCAGCTAATCGCTTGTTAGTTACGGGAAAGAAAGCTCGTTTTGTACCCATTGAGGACTGGAAGACCATGGAGACTTACGGCGACCCGTCCTTTGAGACTGTCAAGTACATGTTCGGTTTCTGCCAGCACTCTGGCGGCTTGTACTACGGAGTGCCCAATGACTTGGGTCCTGCTGCTGAGCTGAAGGCGAAGGCGGCTGAGGCCAAGGGAGACTCGAGTGCTGGTAAGCTGATGACACTCGAGACCTTCTGGAAGAAACATTTTGCTTCCTGAGCGTCTGGGAGTTGGATTTGAGGGTTGCAAGAGATCGTGGTATGATTCAGAAGGGCTTGGTTTCCCTACCTATATATGTAATAGTACACTGTTAGTTTTGACCATGTTGAGAGGTAGCGTGGACAGTCGAATTTCACTTTTGTATTTGTGGTGATACTATTAGTTCTTGTTTGCCTACCATTTCTATCGAATTATAGATGATCTTTCATCTCGGTAGGCCCAATTAAATGTGCAAAATGCAGCTTGCCGTCTGTCAAGCTGGTGCATCTTCGTGAAACATCGTCATTGGAATAGATAATGAAAGAAGAAAAAGGCTGATGCATGTCGTAA
Organism: Fusarium austroafricanum; assembly: GCA_012932025.1. Taxonomy (NCBI): domain Eukaryota; kingdom Fungi; phylum Ascomycota; class Sordariomycetes; order Hypocreales; family Nectriaceae; genus Fusarium; species Fusarium austroafricanum. The sequence continues at coordinate 11,196 of JAADJG010000176.1, forward strand.
AATCCGCGAGCGTGATAATAGATGAAACAGGCAAGCTACCTTGGTAAGCCACTTTGATATGAGGCGGCAGCTTTGCATCTGCTGCGGGTGCACGCCTCTCCTGGGACGAAGACTCTATCCCCTATTGACACCAATTTTGATATTAATGATCCCACTAAGCCCCTAACACACATGCCGTAAGTCCTATAGATTACCTTGCACACTCTTTCAGCTGTCAATGCAGTGAATCGCCGCTTAGCCACATTTCTTTCCATGCCTATAAATTCCATCCCCACTCACCCGGGCTTCTTTCTCCCACAACACTCCTCCACAACATCCCCCAGCACACGCAAAGCTGCAAACCGTGCAGTCTTCACTCATAGGCGTGGTTCTACTTACGGGTAACTATCTATTCCTTCTGGTACACTGAATGGTCCTTCTTTATTGTGCCTCCAATTCCATTGAATGGTGCTTTTCCTCAGGCACCCTTTCCGCTTTGTTTTGTCCCCCGGCATCGCGCAGACGCGGATCGAAGGAGCGAGGCTACACACTCTCTCGTCTCTTCCATCTGGTATTTCTTCCTATTTCTTCCCTTTCTCTCCACCTGCTCCTATTCACACCCTTCTTCCACAACTCTTCACTGCCCAAGGCAACGTCATAAGTACAACAGATCGAGTCACAGCCTTTTAACACTTTACTCATTACGACTAATTCTTTCGTGGCATCTTTTGTTCTTTGATCAAGTTGATTCATTTTTTCCCCCTGGCGCCAGTTGAAGTCGCGGTACTTCAATTCGTCGCACAGCAGCCACCTTCATTACTTCTTACTCTGTCCCTTCACTCTCTTCTCCTGAGGAAACTAACGCCTAGCTCTACAGATAATACCCCACGCCACAGGAAAAGAATCCTTCTTTGGACCCTTCAAGAACTTTTCCAAATCTGTGTTCCAGGCTCATTATAATGAGTGACAACATCGACCCCGAGGCTGCCAAGGCGGGCGTCATGGTAAGACATCCCCTCATTCCTCATTCACTACCCCCAAAAGCCTGTCTCTCCTTTTATCCTCTCAGTAGAGTCTTTCCGTCACACACCGCTTTACTGAACCTATGAACCTCGCTACTATTACGCATTTTCTTTTCGTGTTTCTCGTCCTTCAAGACTAACGAGCTTCTGATAGAGCGACCTGGGTCGTGAGCGTCAAGACGATCTTCCTTTGAGCAACAGGACCAGAGATGGACACCGCTCATATAAGCCTGATGGCGATAATGAAGCCGAAAAGTACCCAGAAGGCAGAAAGGCAAACCTCAACAGTAAATGGGCTGGTACAATTAACGACGATGAATCCAAGCAAATGGAGGGCCTCAAGATTGGAAATCCCCGGCCTTGGGCCCCTCACCAACCTCGCAAGGTCGCCGCGGCCAAGAAGAAGGCCCAGTAAGTTATTCCACAACTGACACTACAATATTCTAACACCTTTGACAGTGCTCCTGCTCTTCCATCTTCGTCGACTCATCACGACTCCGCGCAGCCCCAGCGAGCTACAAGTCATGTCGAGTTCAAACCGACAACACCTGGTTAGGAACCCTGTGTTCAAAGTATCATTGACCGACATAATGTTAATATCCAAACCGCAGCGAAGTGGGTACTCCCTAAGAGCACTGCAGCTCACATTTCCGACCTTCAAGCGCCTTCGCCTGCAGTTACTACCAATGGAACTTCTTCGAATGACGCTCCTACAAGTCCCGCTCAGGAGAAAGGCGCCTCCAGTTTGGTTGCCTTTACGAAGAGCGATGTTGCTCCAGAGAACGCCACTTCAGAATTGGTTGTTGGCAGCGGAGACTGCTACATTGTTCCTAGAAGGAACAGACAGAGCTTCGTGGCCAAGATCTTCATCATACTTCGTATGAATGAGGGCATCCTGGAGCTTCACAATAACTCTAAGGGTCGTATGGTCCACAATGCCCTTGACCTCCATACAGTTGTTCATAAGGGCGACGCCCGTGATGTCGAAGTCAAATTCATGAAGGGAACCTATCACCTGCGTTTTGGCACAGTTGATGAGACAAAAACCTTCAAGCGTTGTTTATCGAAGGTCCAGAAAGCCGCTCGCGCTTATCAACAAGACACCAACAAGGCGCAGGAGGATGGTGAGGATGCAAAGATTTCCAGTCAGACAACAAGCCCGGCGTCCCTCCTTGATGTTCCTATGACACCCCCAAGCATCCCCCAGGCCAGCCTTGAGGCTCCAGGCCCGATTCTAATTGAGATGGGTGACGACTGGGGCGGTGTGGGTGTTGTGCAGAAGCTCCCAATAGAGCAGACTACTGGGAACCTGATGAAATTGGTACACGCTATCCTGGCAAACATTGGCAACAGTCAACCTCGATCCGAAGGCGCAATTGCAGGGGTTGTCGATGCTATTTGCAAGGCTTATAGAAACGAGAGGGCTTTCGACCAGGCCAAGGAGTCTAAGGTCAAGGAGTATGTCATGAACATGCTTCGGTCTATGGATGAGTTACAATCCCTCGTCAACTCTTCTGAGTCATGTGTTACCAAGGAGGTCTCTGAGCCCACGGCCGAGAATGTTGTCGGGCAGACAAACGGATCGACCAGTCATTCTGGACGAAGGGTGACTCAAGGTTTGAGTGCCTCCCGTTTTGCCACAAGGCCAGTTACATTTGAAGGCAATTTCACTGGTGCTAGTTCTGGCTTTTAAGCCGTGAGAACTATTGTTTGTATTTCAAAGTGGAACCCTTGAAAAATTCGTGCGGCTTGCAACTTGACTTGGTGTAGTGGATGACTTGGGGTTCTATAAGGATTATACAATGGGATTTTTGGGGGCGAGCTTTGGAGAATAGGCTGTCTGGAAGGCACGAAAGCGGCTAAGGGACATGTTTGTAGGAGATGAGATAGTCCCAGCGTAATTGAGTGAAAGTGATACGAATGTGCTTAGTCTTGTTTATTCTTCTGATGGCATTTGCTTTGATATGTTTCCAGTAACTGTCTTGAATCTCGGTCAAGACCGACGCTACTGACTAGAGCGTTGCAGGCTAGTTGTCTGGCTTCATTGTAACGACGAAAGAAGTAGTGTTCTTCAACAGCATGGATAACTTCTTGAATATCCATCTTAGAAGCATCCGGACCAAGTGGTAGCTTGATCTTCTGGTAGATCTTTTTGGTGTCAGCAGATATTGAGGCTTAAGGTGGGATAGAGTCACTTACATCCCCGTTCTCAACCTTTACCTTGTACTCCTTCTGGACAACGAGCCACGCTTCTTCTGACTGCCCTGTGCGGCGCGACTTTGTAGCCTCTACTTCATCGGCCTCATCGGAAGACACGTCTGCGACGGCGAAGTTGGCAAGGGGGTCTTCTTCATCCATTTTCGGTGTTACAGTGAAGGTGTAAATGACGAGGAGGGAATAAAAGACCGAGTTTTAGGTTGTGATAAGGCCCACTTGGGTTTGTGGTGTTTTTTGGTTGGATGACAAAGGCATTTATTGTTGGATGAGTAAGTTATAAATGAACTTTGCAAAAGTTTTACAAACTCAAGACCGACTTCCATAGGGGATCGCAATGCTAATAAGAATTGATCTGACAAGTAGGTCACGTTATTAACTTCATTGCCAGTTCTAGCAAACAGTTACGCATAGCATCAAGAGTTTTACAATGTCCAACCTCAGGGTCAAAGAAAAAAAAGCATGATTTATATGTCAGCAGGTAAATAGTACATGATTATTATAAGTTCATCAGAAAACTACCTCCCTATTACAATATCATCGTATGAGAATATAGGCCATCAATCTCCAGGCAGGGGTGGAGAGGGTGATGTAACGGCGTGGGGCAATGTCTTGACGCGGGGCATATTCAGGAATGATATTCAGCTTGCCATCACTTCCTCAACGCTCAATTCAATCTCAATTATAAAATACCACGCAAGAATGGAAAACCAAGTCGAAAGGCTCGTTGAGAAGATATGGAAGAAGTATGAGGAGACGCCAAAGGACAAGCGCCTATGTAAGTACCTATCACGAACACTCGTATCGTTTAGACGGAGCTTTCTCCTATGAGCTGAGACGAGCGACACTTGAGGAACTTTATCATATACCTATTGCCTGTTGCCTGTCTTTTTGAGAGATCTAGCTGACATTCCCAGTGATTGGCGTTGCTGGTATCCCTGGCTCAGGTAAGTTAACTCTTTGACCTGGCACCTCAATACTCACACTCAGCAGGTAAAACGACCTTCTCACAGATCGTCACTGATCGAATCAATTCCCGTGCCTCTTCTTCCAATCCTTCTTCTCCTCTACCAGCAACATTCGTTCCTATGGACGGCTTCCATCTCACCCGCGCTGCCCTCTCTGCCATGCCAGACCCCGATACCGCTCACTTCCGCCGTGGCGCAGCTTTCACCTTTGATGCGCCCAAGTTCCTTACTCTTGTTCAATCGCTCTCCAAAACACCAATCCCCTCTGGGCCAATCCTCGCGCCATCATTTGACCATGCGCTTAAGGACCCTCGAGATGATGATATTGCCGTCAAGCCGGAGCATCGTGTCGTTGTGCTTGAGGGCAACTACCTTGCGCTGGACCAGGATGTCTGGAGGGATGCTGCTAAGCTTCTGGATGAGATATGGTTTGTTGAAGTGGATTTTGAAGTTGCGAGGAGGCGACTTAGGGAGAGGCATGTAAGAGCTGGCATTGTAAAGGATCTGGAAGAGGGAGATCGAAGAGCCATGGAAAATGATCTTATCAATGGTAAAGAAATCATTGACTTTCGACTTAAGGTAGACGAAGTGATTCAAAGTCGTGAAGATGGAAGTTGGGTGCACAAATAGACAATCAGACGATAAATAATACTTCATGCATTGTATCCACCAAGATCAAAGGATATCACATCTAAGTCTCTAACCATATCACGAGAGTCTTTTCCAAAACACAAGTTATGCCAAAGAATAACCATTCCCTACTCCTGCGCTGTAACGAAATAACCAGCAATACTCCAATTCGCTCATAGTCAGTAACTCATTCGCATCAGGTATCGTCAGATGTTCTAGATCTCTCGGCGCTCAGCTTCCGAATTTCCTGCGCCATGCTCTGCCCTTTGCCCTTACGAGCTGAGGTTACTGAACCACGGCTCACATGCCGTCCAGCGGCTGTGGTCTGATCCAGTCCTAGCACCTCGATGAGCTCAGGAATCTCAGCGTGGTCGCGTGTCGTCTTCATGCGATGACACCAAGTCACCCTCTTCTCCTCGTTTCCGTGGCCATCGTGTTCTGGGCCTTGCTCTTCTGGTTCCTCGAATGCGCTGATGGGGTGCGGCTTTTCGTTTCGCGGTGTTGTCACGGGTGTGAGGATGTCCCGCGGTTCGAAGAGGAACTCGCCGCCGACCTGACGTTGGTCGCCCATCTTGAGAACGTTTCCGGTAGGGATCTGCTTGACGCCTTGCACTATACTGCCTACAATACTGTGCATCATGCTTCGGCGCATGTAGGCTGGCTTGGCACCCATCTGGAGCGTCTTTGACATGCCTAAGGCATCGAAAAGGGACCTCGTAGGATCGGTGTATACAGGAAAGCGACATCCTGTCTCGTTGACGTACATGTCGATAAGAGCCGGGTCACCGCATCCAATTACAGCAATGAAGGTGCTCACTGGTAGTCGAAGCAGGGCTTCGGGAGTTACAGCTTCAGACAGAGAGCGCAGGAATTCCTGGCAGTTCTAGAGGGACAATATCAGTAACTTGAAACGACAACAAGACGGAGAGGTCACGACATACGCCACAGAAAAAATGACGGACGAAGATGATGAGCACACGTCGTGCGACGTTGCTACCAGTGTAGAGCGTCTTGAAAGGATGTGATTTTCCATGTCTGTCCAGAACGATGTAGTTCTCGATCTTCTTGAGGGTTTCGGCGGAGGGGAGATCGTTGTTTGTCGCAAGCTCGCCCTCAAAGTCCTCAGGTTGCGTTTTATCGATTTTGATCGGCGAGGGGGGAGACTTGCTTCTAGAAGACATGGATTTTCGAGGTACAGAGCAAGTATCGCATTTGGGAGCTTCTGAGGACTTTTCATCTGAGTCTTGGGCGGGTCGTGGAGGAAGAGTTGGGGCTCTTTCGACAGCGGGTTTCTCAGGGGGGTTGCCTCCTACTGGCTTGCGCTCGATAGGAGATTTCGTGGAGTTTGGGGCTTCAGCCTCTGTGTGGCTGTCCGTCATGTTGATCAACAGGTCCTGTGAGTCGAAGGATTGAATCGAGGTAGTAGTGACGGTTTGAGCTTAATTGGAGTCAGGAATCCAATCGTACGGAGGGGCATGAAGCGGCCCGTGAGTGGCGCCGCTAAGAGAGCCTTCTCCAACTTATAAGGGACCGGCCGTAGTGGTGAAAGATTCGTTGCGTCGTAACAGCAGTGGCTTAGAATTTTTGGGCTCGTGAGGTTTTATGAAGTTATCACCAGATTCTTGAGTCTGGGAAAAGGGGGAAGACGTGGCGTTTTAGGTGCCCAGGAATCGGCCGACTTGGCTCGACTTATGACCTGGTGGCTAAGGTACCTGACCCTTGTTTGGTTGACGATGCCTGGGTTCCAGCGGCAGGGTAGGTTTAGCTTGTTTTTGGCTGGCTGTGAGGTCATGGACAAGACGTTAGTCTGATGGTTTGGTCTGACAGGGGATAGGATACCCTGGAGGATGCTTGAAACGGTCAGTTCTTGTTTGGGGGGCATGAAATCGCTGTTCCATGTGATTCTATTAAAGTAAGACTTACATACATACATACGCCGTGCTGCTTCGTACAACCTGCTCAGTTGCTGCAGGGTCCTGGCGTGGAAGAAGATCAGCGCTTGTCAGTATACGAGTCCGCAAAAATACAGTCGACATCCGTGGTAAACATTGCTTTAGTCGGCCGGTTAGCATTGATCACCACTACCTATCATCCAACAAATAAGACAAATTGTATGGAATCAGCTGGTAAAAACAGAGATATGAGGTATGAGCGATCCTCGGTTACCGCGGCGTGAGCGCTATTTATAAACACTATCAAAACAATTGCAATAAACCAATCGATATCTCAAGCACCGGCCATTCTCTTACAAGTTACAGTACAGCTAACCGCCCGCGTATTAGTACCATTGGATGTCCAATCCACTTTCGTCATGTCAAAAATCTGTCAGCGGGGACTCCATAAGACAAAAATGATCACCACCAATAAGGGATAGAATTGTGCCAGTATTTCTGTCAGCACAATCTAGAGTTCTGGCGGGGTGTGACATCTTCCCACGCATCCAAACCTCCCACCAAATTCTCTTTTTTTTGTAGCCTTCACTCTCGCGCAGTTAGCCAAGATGGCAGCTCAAGTACCCACTGAAGCTCTCAAGGAGCTCAACGGTGAGTTTATCCATCTTACTCAGCCGCAAACTGTCTATGTATTGTTGAATTACCTGAGCCAAAACTGACAACAACTGCCCCGCAGTGGCCGATGGCTCTCAGAAGCCCGGCGCAAGCACACAATCAAAGACCGACACTGCCGGCGACGACCACGGCGAAGATGATTCCGAAGACGAAGCCAACGGCACTGCTCCTGCTGAAGGAGCCGCTAAAAAGAAGAAGAAGAGAAAGCCCAAGAAGAAGAAGAAGAACCCCACCAGCCAAAGCGACCCTCCCCGAGTCCAGGTCAGCCAGCTGTTCCCTAACAAGTCCTACCCTCATGGAGAGGAGGTTGAATACAAAGACGAGAACAACTACCGTACTACCGATGAGGAGAAGCGTCATCTTGATAACCTTAACAGCGACTTCTTGACCGATTACCGCGAAGCCGCCGAGATTCATCGTCAGGTTCGCCAGTGGACTCAAAAGAACGTGAAGCCCGGACAGACCTTGACTCAGATTGCTGAGGGCATTGAGGATGGTGTTCGTGCTCTTACTGGACATGCTGGACTGGAGGAGGGTGACAGCTTCAAGGGTGGTATGGGTTTCCCTTGCGGTCTTAGCCTTAACCACTGCGCCGCGCACTACACTCCCAATGCCGGCAACAAGATGGTTCTACAGCAAGAGGATGTCATGAAGGTCGATTTTGGTGTCCACGTCAACGGCCGTATTGTCGACTCTGCCTTCACTATGTCTTTCGATAACAAGTACGACAACCTCCTCAAGGCTGTTCAGGAAGCCACCAACGCCGGAATCCGCGAGGCCGGCATCGACGCCCGCGTCGGTGAGATTGGAGGCGTTATCCAGGAAACCATGGAGAGCTTCGAGGTTGAGATTGACGGAACTACATATCCTGTCAAGAGTATCCGCAACCTTACGGGCCACAACATCCTGCCCTACAGTATCCACGGAACCAAGGCCGTGCCCATCGTCAAGAGTAATGATCAGACCAAGATGGAGGAAGGTGACGTTTTTGCCATTGAGACCTTTGGTAGCACTGGAAACGGATACGTCCGCGACGATATGGAGACGTCGCACTATGCTAAGCGGGGAGACTCGCAGCATGTTGACCTGCGTCTGAGCTCGGCCAAGTCGCTGCTCAACGTTATCAACAAGAATTTTGGCACTCTGCCATTCTGCCGCCGATACCTGGACCGTCTGGGCCAGGACAAGTATCTGCTCGGAGTATGTATTCGTTCTGAAGTTGGAAAATGACTACAACTAACACTATTGCAGCTCAACAATCTGGTTAACGCTGGTATCGTCGAAGCGTACCCGCCCTTGTGTGACAAGAAGGGTTCGTACACTGCTCAGTTCGAGCATGTAAGTGAATCCTTGATACTAGTTTGCCGGCGATAGTGACTAACAGATCTTAGACCATTCTGATCCGACCCACCGTGAAGGAGGTCATCAGCCGTGGAGATGACTACTAGACATGCCTTCTGGTATGTTAGGGAGTGAAGAGACCTCTGAAATACGACTCTCCTCTTTCGATGCGAATACGTCTGAATAGGTACTTATGTAGGTGATTAAAGTTAAATATGATTCATGTTAAGCATAACGAATTGGGTTATTACACGTCTGTCCGTATTGTGATGACTCATGGTCTGGTTTATGCCATGAACCTATATGAAGTGTCAACAGTCGTTGGCAGCATGATCCAAGCTATATCGTTATGCAATCTACCTTGCAAGTTATGCATTGCTACGTAAATTGCGTAGGTATGACCACCAATGCAAGTAACTGCCCATTCTGCCATTTTGACGGCTGTCAGATCGATCGATCTGTCTAATCTTGGAATACCACGGAAATGATGAAACTTATCTTCTGTTTCTGTATCGATTCTTTTACATTCCACGACATAAGACCCTGAAATTTGATCTTCTCGACCCGTGTTAATCCCTTCCCCATCGCGAGCCTCAATATGATAATTGGCCAATGCTCGACGCTTGATCACCAACGCTTAACTTCATCAGTCTCCGGTTTTTCCCCATCTTTGACGCACTCGCCACTCTGTGGCAGAATCACCCAGCAGCAGTGCACAAGACCAAAATTTGAACTCCGACCTCCTCCTGCAGACCGAGCCAATCATAAACATTCAATATCCCGAGGCTTTATCGCGATCGTGAAGCTTTGCCCCAAAAAGTTAGAGTGTTACCATATCGGGCTTAGAGAGAAGACACGGGTACGCTCGGGCCCAGAGCCGATGGCCGGCGATAGCGAGCACAAGCGTAGGTTCAGGTTCACATGGAATATTTTTACAGAGGAGTCAGGGCGGTGTCTCCAATTAAAAAGGCCGCATGTCCATCCATCGCCATCGACATCTCCATCGCTCATCTTTACCCTCACTTCTGTCATTCTCCATCGCCACTGGAGATCTTGTATATCTTCGTTTCTGCGATTGATATAATAAGAGAGGCGTCTTTCCTTTCGTTTCAACTTTCAAATTCTGACTCTCCACAAACGAACCTTCGTTTTCTTTCAAAGCTTTTGGCTACACGTGAAAAAAGTTTCTGACTCCACGCGAGCATCTTCACTCTTCCACAACAACACCCCGAAATCGTCTTGCGAGTTTTTACCATCGATCAAAATGAAGGTCTTCAGCAACAAGGTCACATACAACTACTCCTGGGATGAGGTGTCCACAGCCAACTGGACAAAGTACGGCCCATGGAACAACAAGTCAGAGCATGTCATCGCCGTTGACACCCTCTCCCGCGAAGTCGACCCCGCGACCGGTATCCTCCGCACTGAGCGTCTGATTACCTGCAAGCAAAGCGTTCCCGACTGGATCAAGACCATTATCGGCGGCACTGGCGACGAGAGCTTCATGTTCGAGGCTAGCTACGTCGACCCCGTCAACAAGACCGTCACAATGGTCAGCCAAAACTTGACATGGAGCAATCTTGTCAACGTTCAGGAGGAGGTTGTCTACAAGCCTCTCGGTGATCACCAGACCCAGTTCATCCAGAACGCCAACATCACTGCACTGTGCGGTGGCTGGCAGCGAATCAAGAACAGCATCGAGGACACAATGGTGCATCGCTTCCGCGAGAACGCTGCCAAGGGCCGAGAAGGCTTCGAGCGCGTTCTTATGATGAGCCGCAAGGCTTTTGCCGAGGAGAAGGCGCGCCAGATTCTATGAGTTGCCATCACGCATGAATCAAGCCTTATCTCCGATCAGCAACTCTTATCTCCAAGGGCTGCACACGACCGACACAGATCTCCACTTCACCGCTACACATCTAACGACGACACGGCATAAAACGGACGCGACATAAAAGAGGAGTGGGTGAAACTTGCAGCATTTACTGGCGTTTAGAAGGGTTTAAAAGTTATACACAAAAAGAGGATTTTTGTTTGTTTGGAGTTCTTAGGACTATACCCCCGGTCTATTAGACAGTCGAGAGCACATGGGCCCCGAGGAATTGCCTCGGGTCCATCGCCTAGAACGGGCTTCTTGATAGAGTCACTGATTAGAATACTTAATCATGAAACCTATTACTATAAACCATGCACTTGAGCCGCCCTCACTGTGACGACACATATTATCTCAGCATCCATTCCTATCATTTCTCAGCCATGTAAATCTGAAGCATAGCCGCTTCGGCTGAACCGATCTCACACACCATCTGCACTCACCCACACACTCTAATCGCTTCTCAACGGCCTTCGCCCGGCATTCGCTATTTCTAGTGCCGAGTGGCTCACTCACACCATTGTCTCCGCGTTCCCATGCAGCCGACTCTCGGCCGTTCGCTCCCCCGCAAACGGCCGGCGAAAGGGGGTGGGTGACTAGGGAAGTTTAAAGGTGAAGATGGGGTTTTCGGAAGTCGATGCTTTGTTCTATGTTTAGAGTTTGGATGATGGATGGATAACTAACCTTTTGCTTTGAAGCGTGCCTATGCGGAGAAGAAAGAAGCGAATCTGGTACTGGTAAGAGACATCGGGTATAGAGACAACGCTGGCAAATGCCTGATTAATGCCAGTGGTAACAACTTCGGATTCGTATGAGCCCGGTTATATTCAATACGACAGTTCATATTAGAATCATTTGCCAAGGAAAATCTAACTCCACCAGCGGAGAAACATCACTGATGGGAAGCGCAGAGTGTTACAAGCAAGTCTTGCCTTTCATGATAGCAAGTGCATACAGTTTGTGTTTATTCACCTTGATCCCAAAGCCACCATTTGATCTTGAATCTTTACCCTGAGCATGTTGTTGATTCCCTCTAAAAAAAAAATCGATCAGCCCTTGGGGATGAATACCTTCCTAGGCGAGGCCATGCCTCTCTAGGAACTTGGCAATGCTCAAGTAATACTGTAGTTGCCATCACTGTCATCTTCATCCTCGTTTCTGCTCTCATCACTCTTGTCCAATTCGAAATCATCAAGCTCCTTGTCGGACTCATCGTAGCCTTCATCATCACTCTCACTTTCACTGTCCATGCCCAGAGCCCCATCAGACTGATTTCGCAACTTGGCGTCTTGCAGGCGCTTCTCCCTCTTGCGGCGTCGAACAATGTCCTTGCAATACATTCTCACGATGCCTTGGAAAGTCGTGACACGGCAGGGTTCCCAGGTCATAGCAGCGCGAGCGGCGATGTGCCACAACTGGTACGCCTGGTTGCTTCGGATATCGAACTCACTGGTGGGAATGATTTTTCTGATGGGTTTATCCTCGTCGTCAGCGTCGCCCTTTTCGTCGAAGATATCGTAGAAGGCGTCGACAGTATCGGCGCAGTGCCCAAGGGTTTTTATAGCAGTATTCCTATAGCTGGGGAGAATATCCTGGGGCGCCTGAGAAAGATCTTCCATTATCCAGCTGAAAATCTCACGCTGTTTCTTGGCTCGTTCAACGCGGTCTTGGTGCTCCCGAGACAAAACGTCGGTAATATAGACTCCCTTCTTGACTTGATCATGGTTCGCAATCTTGTAATCCTCGGCATACTAAGCGGCGAGAGCATTGTCGAGCTGATTGCGAAGGAGACGAATATGCATATGATACAGAGCAGTGTCGCGAACAGCAGCGAGCCAAGTGCCCGGGCCAAAATCACCAGCATCATTACCTGGGATCTCAACTCGAGAGCTGTACACTAGGTTCAGGTCCCAGACACGATGAATGACGCGGAGAGCGGTCTCACCATACTTTATGACGATAGTTTTGGGAAGACCGTACATCTTATCCTTGTCGTGCTTCTGATAGTATGCAACCTCCTCGCAGATTGGACCGATACGCTTCTTGAGAGCACTGTTGTCGAGGTCATCAGTGTTGCCAATCTCTTCCCAGAGATGAGTGTTTCGTCGCATAGCGTGAGGGACGGTGAGACAGAAGGAGCCCGGAGGTGGCTCAGACTCGTGAAAGTTGGATTTGTTGTCGGCGTCCTCAAACCGGACGGTGACGAGCTTGAGAGGCAGGCCTAGGAGATCCATGGCTTAATGACTGAGATGAAACCTTTAGTGTAGACGACAGGTTAAGGTTTCAGAATAGCTGGCAGTGATGCGTGCTGGACGAAGTTGTGAGATGAGGTCAAAGGAGAGACTCGTTCTTTTATAGAGATATTGCCAATGAGGCAAACAGAGCTGTAGAGACTATATTCAACGTTTAAGAAATACAATTGTTAAATAGCAGGGGAACATTCTCCTAGGTCCGTTATTCCGGCTCCGTATCGTGAGCGTTGGGTCAAGGATCAAGCGCCATATGAATGAGCGACATCGGCGGCGTTGGAATAAAGTATTGATCAGCAAACAGGAACAAGTCCAACAAAAAGATAATGCACAAACAGGGTATCATTAAACATGTCTAAAATTTCGCAACAACCAAATTCTTCCCCCTTGTAGCGTTGCTCTTGTTGCTATGCTGCGATACAAGAGAAACTGACTCTTGGTACGGCCCCCAATGATCGGTTGAATGGCGTGGCGGCGATGTCCAAGCCCTTCAAAGTCAGAGTGGCCATAGCGTATCCAATATCTCATATCTCAGCTTGGCGCATTCATCGAAGTCGTTTCATCCACTGCCGTTGGGTCACAGCAGTCTGACTGTATACTCGCCTCTACTCCATCCCGCTTACATCGTCTGGGTGATATCGGCCTTAGGACCCCCGATACAGGGTGCATATGTTGCCCCTTGCCAGTATGTAGAGCTCAGCCCAGTTCTGCCAGAGCCTCATGACGCCGGCGGTTGTGGATTATTTCCCACCGTCTTGTACATATCCCTCAGCTCAAACTCATCATATCCACCTTCAGGGATCTCTCCAATCACCCTCGCCGGTTGTCCCGCAACAATAGAAAAGCTTGGAATAACCATGCTCGGCGGCACAACTGTTCCATCCAAGACCTTGACATAGTCCTTTAGAATAGCAAACTCTCCAATCGTGCAGCCTTTTCCAATCTGCACATGATTACCCACCGCCGCTGCCTGAACAACAGTCCCCTGACCAATAAAGACGTGGTCTCCTATACGTAGAGGCATATATGTAAAAGAGCCCTTGTATATGCGGCCAGGTGGGCGCAGTAGGACCCCACGAGCGAGGAAGCAGTAGCGGCCTATGGCGACGGCTGTGTTGTTCGCTGGCGCGCTGCCAGAGGAGGATGCTTGGGCTGTTCGTGCGAGATCACCGCGGATCATGACTTCAGGTTGGATCACGGTTTTGCCGCCGAGCATGATATTCTGGGTTCCGACGAGGACGGCTTTACGTGCGACTTTGTTACCGGTGTCCTATAGGGAGTTAGTATTGGAAGACTGGGAGGAGAGAGCGTGTGCTTACGGTCTCAATGTACTCGCCTTTAGGCGCACGGCGAGACATGATGGGCGGTTCTGTTCTTGATACCGGAGGACGGCCGGGGTGGAGACGGAGGCGGAGGCGGAGATAGGATGGAAGAGAGTCGGTGTTGTTTTGGCGGTTTCTAGGCCGATGTCATGGACAAGTGGGGCCGCATTGACGCGGGCAACTGGGGCCTCAATTAGATGCAGCAGCAGCAGCAGCAGCAACAACAGCAGTATGAGGAGGCGACAGCAATCTCAGTAATCACCGCGTCATAGGTATGTATGATATGACATGATACGCTGTGTAACTCGATAAGATTACACATGTTTGTTGTCAGGTTGTTGGGTGAATTGACAAGTTCAAGGCAGATTCTGTTCAGTCCCTACCTGACCAACAATCAACGGCTGCTTGTTCTGAGCGTCCGAAACCAATCTGTTGGGACGTCTAGAATAAAGCCTTACTGTGCCTCAAAGAGACGTAAGTAGGGCCAACATTGAATAGCCTATATCTAGCGTCGTCATGACCAACAAGCGGTATTGGATGTTTGCCAACGACACTGCTCTCAACCAACACCCACCTAAAGCTCCATCTATCTCCATATCTTACCACATGCATACAGCAAACACGTTGGCCCAGAAGCTTTAGAGGAGTGTGTGTGTGTGTGTGTGTCACAAGACTGATGTTCAATAATTTCAATTCACACGCAGCTGAATTAGTATTGACTCTTGTCCTACACCAATTTCAACTCCTCGGAGTCTTGAATTGGATAGCCAATGAAACTCTGACAGTTTAATGAAGGTAAGCTAAGGAATTGAATCCTCCCAGCTAAACTCGAAAAGTCTAGCTTAAACGATAAAAGAAGAGTCCAACCTCCCACTAAAGAAAAAAAAAAAAAAAAAAGGTCCTCTTCCCGTGCCGCAAGCCAAGAGAAGAGTGCGGAGAATGAACCAACCAGGGCTCTCCAAGCGGTTGTGGGCGCGTAACTCCCAGTTTATCTCTCTTCACTTTTCTCCTCTTTGTTCTCTTTCTTGGCAATTGGGCTATTGATGATCAATATTTTGTAAATTGTTTTTAATTTTACTCATGCATGTGAAATTGAGAGTTGAAGTGAGTGAGATGCAGTGGAAATGAAATATCAGTGATTCGGATGTTTTGTGCAGTAGCGCAAGCTAGAACGTAGCTGAAACCACCAGGCCCCGATGTTTGAGATAAATTACATGGCTTCTTTTTTTCCTTTTTGTTTCTCATCCTCTTCAGGTGAGAGTGTTATGTAGGTAGGTAGGTGCTGCAAGACTGACTATTACATAGATACATGGAGCTAGTAGACCCCTGGGCCTTACTCGGATATGATTGTTCTCTTCCGATTCTTGCATATTGAGAATCCCTGCTCTTACTGAGAAATGCCTATCGTGCCGTGGCCCTGTCTTACTACCTAGTTATTCATTACGGACGATAACTAACATCTTGGCTCGTGGGGCGCAGGGCGGAACTGGCTCAGTCCGATCTTAGCCAAGGATTGTAAGAGTTGATACCTCAAAAGTCACAAGTTCAGACGACGGTGGTGGTTCTGCGTTTCATCACCGCGATCCTCTCGTCGTTATGGTAGTAATGGAATGAAGAACAAAACCAAAACCGTATAGTTCAAACGGTTTCAATTAACCATTTAGCCAGTTTTTCAACCTCAGCCTCAACTCCATTCGGACCAATATTCGCTCTGAGAGGAGAGTCAGTTGATGACGGCAACACCAAGCCGAGGAGTTACAAATATAATCCCTGTCCCTCCACCTCAAAAGAAGAGCTTTCCGGCGCTAGGGCCGCTTCTCAACGCGGCCGCCCTTCCATTATTTCCTTTGCTCCAAGCGAAGAACGTTGCATTGCATTCCCTTCCTTGCGATGATGGTGGCCGACCCCTACACCCTCCACCTTACAAGGGTCCATGGCCTCGCCTACGCCCGCGTTTCGAGGCCTCGTCCCTGTTTGCACTCTTCGTCTGACTTTATGAACAGAAACAGAAACAGAGGAGAAACGGACATGTTTGTTAGGTTTCGTGTCTATCAACTTTGCCTCGATAAGGCGCAGTAGAGTTTCTGGGGTTGGTTAGGTTGGTCTGGTTACCTTGGTTTTATATAAACTGACATATCCTCCTCCTCTTCAGCAACCACAATTAGATCAAGTCAGTTCGGTTCTCTCTTCCATTCTATTCTTAAATTGCTACTATCTGGTTCTGGAAACCATTGCATTCCCCATCCCCGCTTCTGCGCAACACTCACCACACCCACTCGCGATATAAGCGCCCAGGTGGAAACGCCCCATCCACTTAGACCCCTTGCCCATTGCGTTTATTATTAGCATTGCCGCCCTTGTACTTGTTGTTGCCGCCGCTTGTATACAAGACTGCGCTCTGCTCTCCCTCTATTGCTTTCCTCTACTATTATCTACTGCTTCTTTAGCTGTTGGTGGTCAATTTCTATTAGACACGATCGACACCATCTTTTGCCTCCTTAAACGTACCTCCACAGCCCGGTGTCTCAGAAAGTTGCATTCGATCAGCCTCAATCAACCTCCACCATGCTCGCCAAATCTTTCCTCGTCCTTGCCTCTGCTACTATGGCTTTGGCTTCACCTATTATGTCTGGTGGTCCTCTAGGTCCTGGTGCTCCTGGTCCCCTAAACCATGGGCCTGGTTCAAGCTGCAAACCCGGAAAGCCTGCACCTGTCCTTCCAGTCAACGGTGGTCGTAAGTCTTAACTCAACATTGAATTATACAAGCCTCAGTTTCGCTAACATAACTTACAGCTTCTGAACTTCCTGCTCCTTCTGCAGGCGCAACTCTGAAGCACATCGCCCTCGGCTTCGGTATTCAGAACTACACCTGCGCTGACGCCGCAGCTACTCCCGCCGCAGTTGGTGCTCTGGCTGTTCTCTACGATGTCACTCATCTCTATCCGGGTCAAAGCCGTTCTTCTCTAACTCAAGAGAAATGGGCCTCTCTTACTGCCGATGTCCTTAACACTGGAAAGGTTCCTCTCAACCTCAAGGAGAACGGGGTCGGAGCTTCTCTCACCAATCCCTTCCCCAAGAGTCAAGATCTCCAGGTTCAAGGCCTTCGCCAGAAACTACCCTACATCGGACATCACTTCTTCAATGCTGCCGGAGTTCCTACCTTTGACCTTGACAAGGTTAGCCAACTCCTCCTCTGCAAGAAGATCGACGGCATCAAGGCTCCTGCTTCTGCTCCTGCTGGCCCTGATGGCACTGGCGCCGTTGACTGGCTCTACCTTGGTGACTCTGGTGGTAGCATCGGTGTTAACTCCGTCTATCGTGTCTTGACCGCTGGAGGTGCTTCTCACGGCTGCAAAGCTAAAGGCACTGACAGCACCTCCTACACCACTCTCTACTGGTTCTACGGCTAAACCAAGCCAATTACTCACAAAGTTTCATATTTCTTCACTTCTTAATCACATATTTCTTATTCAGATAGAACGGCGGTTCATCGGAGTTTATAAAAAGGTCACAATCGCTTTACATAGGATACTCATACGTTTCACGACGATCGTTTATTGGTACAAAAACTCGGGTCTTTGGCAGAGATACCATGGTTTATTACGGGTGTGGATGGATCACCACCACAGAGAACATTAGGGGATCACCTTTGGCGTTTTGCTTTTCATAGGATGGGCTTGGAGGGCGTATTGGTCATCGAGAACATAGGATGGAAGTGGAATAAGTAGCTAGACATTGTCAAATGGAAATAAGTTGAATCACATCCATGTTAGGCATACCATGAACTTACTTTATCGAAGTCTTGGAATTCGAGCTCACTCGTGTTGCCTTGCTTCACCTCGGAAAAACCGACACATAAGGATCATATTAAATAGTGATGGCATATCAAGAATATCCTATCTAACATAAAAGCACTGTACAACCCATCGCTAACAAGAAAGCAAATCACTATTTAAGATATATCGCTCACGCTTCCTCCTTTCCTCCAACTACCTGCTTATCGTGTTCAATGCTTTCTCTCTCACAAGCAATAACCACATTGCGGTGATACCTGTTACTTCTCCAAGTCAAACCCGCACACCAAATGACCATGGTGATACTGACAGCAATCATCGCCCACATTCCTCGCTAGTCAAATGTCAATACTTGTTCAATAGAATGGCTATGGATTGATAGGGACTTACAATAAACCAAGGAGCCATTGAAGCACCGTAAAAGACGATGCTCCACCAGGCATTGATAACATTGCTGCCTGTGTTCATTCCTGCTAGCACAATGGCACGGAACATGGCGGATTCATGACGCATGGCGTCGTTACACCAGGCAAAGAAGGTAGCCTGGCACGCGTAAACAGATCCAGCCCAGTAGTAAGCTGCAAAGACAACTGTAGTCGAGTGTGGGTTTGTAGGGTCCTTGGAGGCGACCAGGACCATAATGGCTGTGGCGATACCAGTTATGCCGATGAAATATCCAACGAGATATCGCTTTCCAGACAAAAAGTCTGTCAGTGTTGCCCAGAATAGAGTCGATACGATGCCAACGGCTGGGACACCGCTGGGATAGTTGTTCTTCTGGGCGACGGTATATTTGTTGGTCGGGTGGTTCTGGAGGAAGAGGGCGAAGAGAGCGTTGGTGCTGAACGACTCGGTCTCACCGGCGATGACCCAGAGAATAACAAATCCCCACCAGAACCACGATGTAAGAACCATCTTTCCATAGCCGAATGTGAGCTTAGGTCGCTCCTCAGCAGGAGGAACACGCGAGATGGCGAGGGCTCGTTCCTCCTCGGAGAGGTAAAAGGCGGTAGTAGTATGCGGTGTGTCAGGGAACAAGAAGAAGCCGTAAATAGCAATGGGTATGGTGATGAGACCATCGATAATGAACAGCCACCGCCAACCAGTCAGACCATTTCTACCATCCATACTAGAGTGAATACCAGTCTGGATGAAACCTCCAATCATAGTGCCCGCCAGGCCAGAAGCTGTAAAGATACCGCTTCGCTTGCCTAGCTCTCGCTCCGTGTACCACGATCCCAGGATATAGTGTGTGCCGACAAAAGTGGATGCTTCGCAGATGCCCTGGAAGAAGCGGATTGCCATGATGGACCTGGGGTTTTGAACGGAGGCGGTGACCATAGTGAGGCCGCCCCAGAGAACCATCATGAGAGGGAACCAGATGCGAGGCTTGATGTATTGGAGGGAGAGGTTGGAGGGGACTTGGCCAATAACATAACTATAGCTTATTAGAGAGGCTTTCGATCATAGTAGAAGTGGAGGATAGATAATAGGAGAAGCATACCCAACGGTGAAGCAGGTAAAGATCTGGTTCAATTGGTCTCCCTCGAAACCAAGATCCTCCTTCATGCCAGAAACGTAGGCATTGTTGATGTTGTTTCGATCAAGCTATGGTTGATGGGTTAGTATTTATCCACCAGCAATGGTAGGGCAACATACATAATTGACAAGATAACTCAAACAACAGAAAGTCAAGATAAAAAAGTCAATCTTCTGAACCAGCTTTCTCTCGCCTGGCTTATACTCGACGTGCAAATACTCCTTAAGTTTCGAGGACATCTTGGTGACCTCAGGTGATAGCAGTACCAGAGTCTGAGAGTGGCGAGCAATGATGATCGAAAAGCAGCCGAGGTGTTGAGCCTACTTATACATATCGGTGTGACTATCCTATACGAAGATCCAGGGTCAGCCGTTAATGATAACCGCGATTGGCAGCTAAGTTCTCAATCAAACGCCTCTTTTGGGTTGGAGGTCAATACTGACCTGACCTTGGCAATGCTCCTATTCCGCTGTATCAGAGTTGCGTGTGAAGGGTCAACATTTTCGGCGAAGTTTATCTACCGAACGATAAGCCACAAAATTGGATTTTGCGGGGAAGCGATAAACTAGAACGCACAGGGCGTTGATCATCCCTGGAGATAGTATGGCACACGAGATTCCTCTCCGCAATTGAGGGTTGATTCGTTGCCTGTTTGGGAAATGTATCTATTGGACCCTGCAGATAAGAAGCGTGGTTCATGTTTGATACCTTGTTAGTTATGATAGTATATCCGGGGAAGCTTGCGGATGTTACTCTGCGGTATCAAACATGGAGGCAGAATTTGATAAACATCGCATGTCGGAGGACAGCTTTAATTGGATAATTGACTATATCTCAGTTCCCAGTAAGATAAACGGACATGAGTCGTCATAAATATGGACTTATCTTTGTTAGCACTTACAACTCGGATATAAACAAAATACAGCTATCATCATCAGCCTCTCGGATCCTTGTTCTGCTACCGAGAGTCTGGTAACGCCCCAGATACTACTGTATACCACCGGCTCGTGATAAGGTGTAACTCCCGTAGCATCAACCTTGTTCCCCTCACCTTCACAACCACATGAGCATTGATCCCTCTCCCCATCCGGAAAGCAACCAAACCCACTAGCCCAAGCCCGCTAAAGTTCCCGTCTAAAACAACCCAAATAGGCAAGATATCTATGACACTGCAACCCTCTGTTTGCGACATAGGCTATCTCAGACTAGATTTAAGCTGCCTCTACTTCCCTTGGCCAAACCCAAGATATCGATCGCTTGCCTTGACTTGCTTGACCAAGTACACGCATACACCCCAATAGCCATGACTCTCACAACTACCACCACCCAAACAGCCACGCTTGACACCACTCCTGCATGGAAGGATATCAGTGAGAGGAAGATCAAGGCTCTAAGCTCATCTATCCCTGAACAATGGCGCATTCCAAAAGACCTTCTCCCTCCTGAGGATCAAGCTGATGTTACAACTTGGCCAGAGGCGTCAGGGTGGTTCACTGAGGAGGAGCTCGCTATTACATCTCTCACTGCCGCTGAACTCATCGAAAAACTCTCTTCTGGAAAGTTAAAGTCCGAGGATGTTACCAAGGCATTTTGCAAGAGAGCATGTGCTGCTCACCAGCTTGTAGGCCAACTACTTCACAAACGCTTCTGCTGTACTAACAATTTCCAAGACAAACTGTCTCGCAGAGACTTGCTTCGAGCGCGCTCTCAAGACAGCCCGTCAACTCGACGAGCACCTCGCCAAAACAGGAACCCCCATCGGCCCTCTCCACGGCCTTCCCATCTCCCTCAAAGACAACTTCAACCTCAAAGGTCTTGACGCAACCGTCGGGTTCACGTCACATGTCGGAGACCCAGCCAAGTCTGACTCGGCTCTTGCAACTCTTCTTCAAAATGCTGGCGCGGTCTTTTACGTCAAGACAAATGTGCCTACAGCTATGATGATCGCAGAGTCTGTGAACAACACCTTTGGACGAACTGTGAATCCCAAGAACAGAAATACTACCAGTGGTGGAAGCTCGGGTGGCGAATCAGCGCTTATATCTTTCAAGGGAAGCCCACTTGGTGTTGGATCTGATATTGGTAGGTTCTGCATATTTCGTGTATATTGACTATTCACTCACACCACTATTAGGAGGATCATTGCGTATTCCTGCTGCCTGCACAGGAATCTTTACTATCCGCCCCTCAGCAGGTCGTTTCCCCGTCCGTAACTGTCGCTCCGGCATGCCCGGCCAAGAAGCCGTCCTCTCCGTCAACGGCCCTCTAGCACGAACTCTCCAAGACGTCGAACTCTATAGCAAAACTGTCATCGACGCTCAACCCTGGCTTTCTGACCCCAAGTGTCTTCCTATTCCCTGGCGACCCGCTCAACTCCCTGAGAAGCTGAAAATTGCATTTATGTGGCACGATGGTATGGTTCTGCCAACGCCACCTGTCATGAGAGCTCTTCAAATTGCAAAGAAGAAGCTGGAAGCAGCGGGGCATGTCATTACCGAATGGGATCCTGTTGATCAAAAGGAAGGCAGTGACCTTCTACAGCGGATGTTCACTGCTGATGGAGGACAGACTATTAGAAAGGAGCTTGAGCGTACGGATGAGCCTTGGAGACCAGAGATGGATGGCTATCGCGTTGCTAGAGATCTAAGTACATCCGAGATGTGGAGGCTTCATCTTGAGCGATCGGCTTTCCAGAACCGCTATCTGGATCGTTGGAATAAGGCGGGCATTGATGCTATCGTTAGTGCGACTACTCCTTACAGTACTGGAAAGCATGGAAGCCTTCGACATGGTGAGTCTATTGGTGATTTCTGAATACGCCATGCCATACTGACAATTGATAGTTGCTTATACTGGTGTCTTCAATGTCGTCGATTATTCGGCCGTTTCGTTCCCAACAGGTATCAATGTCGATAAGGATGTTGATAAGCTTGACGCTTCCTACGAGCCCTTGAGCCCACTGTGCAAGTCTGTCAATGAAGAATGTAAGCGTAACGTCCTTATTCGAAAGATAAACTAGCACTAACACCACATAGACGACGCAGAGCTAGTTCATGGACTACCAGTCTCCCTCCAAATCGTTGCTCGCAGGCTAGAAGAGGAAAAGGCCCTCGCCATGGCCAAACTAGTACATGAGACTGTAGGCTAAAGGGAGTTGTCGTAAAAATATACATCCACCCATAGATAGATTGGCTTACCATGAACTTATCACATGGAAGCTCTCGGGGCAATTAGACTGTCATCAAATAATGTAACAGATAAAGAAATATAGTATTCTTCTCGTTTCTCGTTCGGAAAAACAGATATCATCCAAAATGAAGATGAGGGAATCGCTTCTCAACCCTCGCAGCCCATGTACAAACATCATCCTTGAACTTCCTGCTGCTGACTTCCTTCACTTGTTCTTCTTATACCAGGCATTAGATCCTTGAAATCACTAAGACTTATCCTTGTTTCCCTTTCCTAGAGTCTCTCATTTTAACTGGAAGGCATGCCTTCTTTGACCACCACCTAGAACACAACTTATCGCCTCCTATCATGTACGAATTCGCTCCTTTATCTCCTGGAAGCATCCAGTCCTCCCTGAAGATCCTGCTCAAGGCCTGTGTTTCCGTGGCCCTGGTACTCCTGTGGTCGGGGGTCCTCGGCAGTCCATTGGCCATTGCCCTGGGGCAGAGGAACGGGAACGCCCTGCTGGTTCTGGAGACCACCGGCGCCGCCTTGGCCGGGAACAGTGCGGACAGTCTGTCGGAAACGCATCACCTCGTCCAGAATCATACCCCGCATCTGACCAACATCCTCAACAACCTCGAAGTCGAAGTTAAATGTGGTAGGGCAGTCAGGCTCATCTGAAGCGTCGTGCCAGATGTGAAGGTAAGGATGCTCGAGAGCCTGCTCTACACTAATACGAGACGAGGGGTCGAAGGCGAGCATCTTATCGAGGAGGTCGAGAGCGTCAGGGTTGGCCTGAGGGAACAGGCTAGGGAAGGGTTTCTTGGGCATGAAGGGTAGGTTGCGGACATATTCCTGAGCACGAGGTGAGCCAATGCGAGAGAGAGTCTCCTCATTAGGGGTTCCGAGAATGTGCAGAATCTGGTTTAGCTGGTCGACATAGTCACGGCCCTTGAAGAAAGGTCGGCCACCCAACAGCTCGGCCAGAATGCAGCCAACAGACCAAACATCAACTAAGTCAAGTCAATAAGACGCTCCACGAACACGGTCACAGTGGTTCCAGGGTGGCACATACTCGCTTTGGTGTAGCTCTGGAAGCTCAACATGATCTCGGGTGCACGGTACCATCGGGTAGCGACGTACTCGGTCATGTATCCAGCGTTCTCCTCGGGATCGACTGAGAAACCTCGGGCAAGACCGAAATCGCAAATTTTGAGCTCGCAGTCGGCGTTGACGAGCAAGTTTCCTGGCTTGAGATCTCGGTGAAGAACATTGGCGGAGTGGATGTACTTGAGACCGCAGAGGATCTGGTAAATGAAAGACTGGAAATGGGCGTCGGTAAGAGGCTGGCCAGATCGAATAATAGCCGCCAAATCACATTCCATCAGCTCTACGCTACGTCAGCTTATTGTCATTGTTTCTTCGTGGCTCGTCACTGACCCTCGTACAGGTACGTCTCGTTGAAGTTATCGGGTCGAGGAATGTCCATGTCGTACAAACATGTGATCTATTGTGAGCATAATTAGCATACGCGTCCTTCCTTGGCCTTTTGCGCTGATCGGCAGAAGCGGAATAGAACCCACGTTGCGGTGACCACGGAAGTGCTGAAGCAGCTTGATCTCGCGCAGAGCGCGCTTGGCGAGAATCTTCTTGCTGAAGACATTGGTGACCTTCTTGATGGCAACGCCCTCGTTGGTCTGGTTGTTAACAGCGGCACTGAGAGGCGGGGTTATCGTCAGCAAATGCGGCGGGGTAGAGGACAGAGGCGAAGGAGTTGGAGTCGCAGTACGAGTACTACGAGCAACAAGATGCGCACTCACCAGACGATACCGTATGCTCCCTGTCCAAGCTCCTTGGTGACCGTGTAGCGCTCGTCGACGATAAAGTCTTGGTTAAAGACCTTGAAGACCTTCCGTCCTTGAAGGTCGGCCATGGTGTGCTATATGCGGGGCAGATAGAAGCTTCGAATGAATGCGACAAGGTATGGTGGGAAGGGAACGACCGTTATGTCGCCTGGGAGGAGGAATTTATAGGTAGATATAGAGACGAACAGTAAAAATTCTGTGTAAGAATAAGACAAAGAATCAGTCAGCGCCGCCTTTGCGATATATGTACCTGACAATGTTGGCAGTTGGTTGGGTTGAACGAGTGGAAGGGGAAATAGCTCCCTCAGCTGCTGAGCCGTATCTGTGCTGCTACTGGACGGAGCCTGGGAGTCTTGTTTTAGCAGGGGCTTTCAGGGCAGCTAAAATGATCCACAGTGACCCCGAAGCCGCTAAGGTAAGAAAAAGTACTCCGCAGCGAAGTCCACCCACCTGATGATGTGGCTATTTGCTCGGCTTGCTGGCCCCATTCTTATTCTAGCCAATCACAGCCTCAATCAAGCTAGCCGCGCGACAACAACCTTGCTCCAAAGTCACAGCGATGCATGCAACGGCTCGGCCTCATCTTCTACAAAAAGGGGAACTACCGTGTTGAGCTCTCAGAGGACAAGAGTCAAATTTAATGATTTAAAACTACGCCGCTTTTACGAACTCCAAAGTTTATTCCAACACAAGCATCTCGGCATCTACCTCCCGTGGTCGTTAGGTCGTGTATCCAGCCGCACGCCGTCTTGTGCCACATGGGGGCTGAGTCCATCAAAGTCATCACGGATGGTCAGCATCTTACTCGGCATCTAAGAGATCCGCCTCACGTAAACCAAAGCCCCCACTGAGAACGAGGTCCAATGCCGTCTAGTTGCCAGCTGTACAATATGTTTTATCCTCGTGTTGCAATTGTGGGCTCTGGGGCCGGCAACACCGATGCAATGTGTCAGGGACTTGAAGAACCGACAAGTTGAATGACGCTGTACCTTCAGCCCTAGATAAAGGCCGCCCACTAGGCCGTTGCATCGTCAGCCCTGGAAGCATAGGGCTGAAGTTTACAAAGTGGGACTGTCATTGGACTCAGGTTGACAATCATTCTCGTGGAATCTTTCAGGTCGGCCTTGGCTATTCCCTCAGGTAAGTTATAGGAAAATTGGGATTAAGGTACAAGAATAGGGAGGGGTATCATAAGGATTGGGATAATTTACCTAGATCCTTAACCCGCAAATACCTAGGTAATTATTTATATTAACATGGAGGCTATTGGTGCCCTGCAGAGATCTCACCGTATCTTTATGAACAGACCTAACTGCAATTTGAAACGCTTGAAGATACATCAGTGGTAAGGATTTTGGTCTCAATCTGCAACTATTAGTAAGATTCGTATTTGGAGGCTTGCTGAGCTCTCTGGGTTCTGACACGAGCCTGGCCAGCCATGTTTACTTCTGAACCAATTCCCCGGATTCTGAGACATAGTCTGTAGGATCGACATCGAAGAAACTCTGTCCACCTTAGTCGAACCATGCTGCTGGGAATCCCAGCCAATTATCATTAACTTTGTTGAACGTCAATAATATTCTAATCCGACCCAGCCCATCTCTAATATTTAACCAAGAGTCCCTTCATTGATCGTCTGTATGTACAGGTATCGGGTATTATATCCACCTCCCTTAATGTCATCTCTCCACATTTAATCTTCCTCTCCAAAAGTCTCCTTCAAGAAATTCTTGGAGAACCGTGTGCACTGCTCGTACGCCTTTGAAAACCCGTCGTTTCCGCCGTAGTAAGGATCGTTGACAATTTCAGGTCGCTTTGTGCCGCTGAATTCGCCGAACAGCATAACCTTGGCTTTGGAGTCCGGGGCGTTCTTTTGGAGCCGGTGGAGATCCGACAGGTTTGATCTGTCCATGGCGAAAATGTAGTCAAAGGTGTTGAAATCGCTTGGGTGGAACTGAGAATGGTCAATAAAGTCGCGCCTGCACCGTTGACTGCAATGGGAAACATACGCGCCGCGCGAGATGATCGTAATCATTTATACCGTTGGCCTCGAGAGTCGCCATGGTTCGGTCATCCGGGGGTTCACCACTATGATAAGCAGCTGAAACGAAGACAATCAGTTATTAGACTCTTCAAACCATCGCTAAAAGGGTATGCTTTCATACCTGTACCGCAAGAGTCGATGCGCCCAATCTTGTCCTTCAGATTAGGCTGCTTGGCCAGGCTCTGAAAGATGCCCTCAGCCATCGGCGAGCGGCAAATATTGCCCAGACATACGAAGAGGACGTTGATTTGGTCTGGCATTGTTACGTACGATGATGTAAAACGAAACGAAACAAAACAAAACGAAACGAAACAGGGAGGTCGATCACAAAAGTGAAAAAGTAACGTAGCTTAATATTGGGATCTTAAAGGAGGGCAAAAAGAAAGAAGCGAAATATTGATGGTCGCAACTTGACGAGTGACGTGACGGCCCGATGCGCATAATCTAATCTGAGGTGCCCCGCCATCTCAAATTCCGAGCTTTGGAGTGGAGAGAATGGAGGGGCACGGGCACAGTGTCAGAAGCCTTGACCAGGACAGAGCTGAACTAATCGAGATGACAGATTATAATCATCAATATTTCAGGTGATATAGACCAGCTACCTATAACACGACCAAATTTCATGCTAGTCTCAAAACAACTACTATGTCTCAGTATCTCTTGGCACCGTATGAGATCATGAATACTATCCGAAAATTAGATATGTTTCAATGGCCCAAACACTGTGCGCCAGAACACGTGCTCTCGTGCTCAGCTGGCGTCTGATACCCCTGTTAACATGGCTGCTCAAACGCGTTTGATGATTTGACCACAGAAAACGTGTAAGCATCAACACTTAGCTCAAGCCATCGGCCCAAAGTCTCTCCATATTCACCGCTGAGACTGAGAAAATTGCGAGAGAGCGTGAACGAGCGTGAAATCTTGTAGATAGACGACTCTAAAAATGGGCTATAAAAGGCGTCTCATTGCCTCAATGGCCTCAGGTTGAACTCTCATCATAATTCCTCACCTTCAAACGCTTCCATACCCTTCTCTTTCTCTCTAGGTAGCAATTTACCAATATGTCTGATTGGAAGCCCCCAGCCTTTGGCACTCCCGTTTGGATGAGCATCCCCGCCACTAATGTCGCCCGTGGTATGTCCTCAGCCCATATCACCTTGTACTCCTTCTACGACTAACACGCTCCCATAGCCGCAGAGTTCTACAAAGCCGTCTTCAACTTCAAGTGGAAGGATTCTTCTGATAAACATCCCGAGGATGAACTCAGAATGTTTGACTTCAACCCTAGTCTTGGCTTAACAGGAGGTATCCAAAAGGCCCCTGACCACACTGGAAACTTTACTCCTGGAAAAGGAGGTATCTGTGTCTATTGGCTTGTCGAGGATGTTGACGCTATTGGTCCTATCATCGAAAAAGCTGGCGGTAAAATGCTGAGTGAAAAGGAAAAAGAGGGCGAGCATGGCTTGTACCGCTTCTTCGAGGACACTGAGGGGTCTACTGGTGCTGTTTACCAGATCGCGTAGGCCTAGTCAGTTACTGTTACTATAACAAGTATTGTGTTATTCAATAAAGTCTAGTTCTTATCGCTCCAATCATGCTCAAGTGTGAAAACTACCCCATCCTGAGGCCAATAATGAATACTTCATTGCTTTCAACGGCATCCTGCATCTCTTGTAGCCACACCGCTCGGCTCACGGCATCTTGGTCTCATGTGCTAAGTGCTATATCGGAAACCCTTGTCCTGTAGGTCAGTTAGGTCGGAATCTTCAGACACACCAATCTGAGTATGACTATTCTCATCATGTTGCCCCCCAGTCGCATACTCCAAGTATCCTTCTGCAGCCATTTGATCACGAAACCTGTTCTTTCTCTTGATCAACAAAAGATAAATGCTGAACACAGCAAGCAAGCAAGTCCAGCAGACAATGTTAAGAATGTACCCTTCTGTGTATTTCAAATCTCTGTTTTCATTTCCCTTCTCCCTTTCTTTCTTTCCCCACGCGTACGGGCTTACGATGGCTCCAGCGCAACCCGCAATGAAGAATCCAGCGCTTACAATACTTTTCTTGGTGTTCCCTTTAACATTGCTAGCCAAGAGACTGGCGGACGCACATAGTGGTGCAGAGCCTAGTTGTGCTAGCCACGTCGAAGCCGCGACGCCCCAGCGAACACAGTTTGTACAGTCTGTAGTTGATGGGAGAACGAGAAGGGCGACGGTGGCACCGAGAGGTATCATGGTGAGAGCAATAGCTGTGTATATTCGAGTGTTAGGAAAGAAATGGGGGACCAAGGCCGAGATCCAGACAGTGGTGAAATTGATGACGCCTGTGGGAAGGCCAACTAGCATATTGCTGGATGGTGGGAACCCGACATTTCCAATGATTAAGGAAGAGAACTGTATATGTCTCGTTAGCTTGTCTCAATGGTGTAAAATGTTGATATTTGTCAGTTACCTGCGCAACAGGGGTTGTTAGTGTGATGCACAGAGACATCATGAAATATAACCATGTCAAGGGTGACTTCAAAGCCTCCTATGCCTGCCACTTGTCAAAGTCTGCTTTATCACGAGTACCACGATCGATAGCCATCCTTCTTGTGGCAACCTCCCTCTCCCGCTTATTCAAGAACCAGGCCCTATTGATGTCCACGGGCATGAAAGCCGCAAATGCGATACCAGCTGCGATAGTCAATCCACCAAAAATGAAAAACATAGGCCTCCAAGAATCTTTCATTATACTCTTCTCGCCAATGGCATACATAACTAACGGTCCGAGAACCTGGCTGACGCCATTCATGGAGATCCATGCTGCAACACGCAAGGGATGCTCATGGCGGCGGTACCAATTCGATGTAAGGATGATGAAAGCGGGCGAAACAGCGCCTTCAGAAAAGCCAAGGAAGAAACGGGCAGCAGCAAGTCCTCTAAAGTCGTGCGTCACCCCAATACACATATTCACAACCCCCTAGACGATAATTGTGAAACTGAGGAAGCGACTGATGTGAAAGCGACTGAGGATGTAGGCAGCTGGCCATTCAGAAACCAGTTGACCGACATAGAATAGAGAGAGAATTATGGAGTACTCCATTCTCTTAAGTTTCAAGTCGTCATCGAGACCGAAGACGACGGCATAGCAAATGGAATTTTTGTCGAGGTCTGCTCAGGGACATGTCAATGTTGGGCTCGAGCATAGGGCGGGCAAGGGAGCTTACACTGAAAGAAATACACAGTTGCCATCAACGGCATGATACAAAGGTCCAATTTTCTGACCAACTTCATTTCCTCACCCTGGTCGATCTCTTCAAAGACGACAGCGATGTCATCTGGCTGGCTGGCTGATTTCTCTTGGGATGCGACGTCCTCAGCAGAAGACATACCAGATGATGCCATTGCGCAGGGGGTAGTAATCAATATTCAAGGTAGCGGATACGTATGAGTTAATAAGAGGGGATTTCGGATAGTATAAGGAGTGTTTAGACGTGATGCAGCAACATAAAGAGTGAGGCTGGTTGGATATGAAAACTTTGTGGTGTGATGAGACTCGAGCTTTATTGTCGGGGTTGGCAATCCAGATAGCGTTCGCCGTAAGATATAAACGAGGAAGGTCAGTCCGCCTCTCATTGCCTTCAGTGCCTACCTATCCAAGTCTGAAATCCGGGGAAGAGCTTCTGGGCTAACTCCCCTGACAACAAACTATGTCGTTGAGGTGTACACACGATGACGTTTGACTTTTAAGGGACATTGTGCCGATTGCTTCTTATCAAAATCGTTTGCAAAACAATGAACTGACAACGGTCAGTAGATGAGTACTTATGTAGCTATCCATGAATCATTACCAGTCTAGTCAAAGACGCAGCTGTTAAGGAGCTTGAGAACATACGTGATTCAGGCTCGCAACTGTGTTATAACTAATCCCCAGCAGCATCAAATTAGGTCTTCACATAAACAAATCACTAAGACAAGGTACCTAACGTAAGCCTTAATCGTTGTTTCCATTCATTTTCATACTCAATACAAGAGAGGGGATGCCACGTTTTGTAGAGGCGCCGTGTCACTGCACGTTATTCCGTCCTCTCACCCGCTGGTCAATCCCAGCGCCGCTTTGTCTCAAAGCCTCCAAGTTTTCTCAAATACCCCTACCCAAAATGACACATTACGCCATGCTCAAATGAAAAGCAGTAATAATACATAGAGCGTACACGGCTCAACGGGAACCGTTTTCAGATATTCCCTCTTGAGACCGTGTTGCTCGAAGGCCGTGATCGTTCGTTGTTACATCTGAATCGTATCGCGAAGTGTTCAAGCAAGTTGTCGCTGACGTTCTCGCCGTATCGTCTCGAGGACACCCATCACACCGTTGTTACGTAGTCGCTCCAGAACCATTTTCATGCCATCGCGGCTTTTGCCCATTTGATCTTGGGTCTTAGTGGAGGCGATGCTCTCGATGCTGCGTTGGATTCCCTTTGTGCCCCAGCTGCCAATGATGCCATTCTTGAACCAACCGTCCTCTTGAGCTTGTCCCAACTTACCCCTAATCTTTTCTCCCAATCTTGACCTGAACTGAACCATAGTCGTCACGGCAGTCTCATTTGGATTCTGGGCAGCACCCTCTGCAGGGACATTGAACTCCTGCTTCTCGATGACAGAGAGTACACCCGTGAAGTTGAGGTTTCGGCTCTCAGTCTTCATCCAGCCCTCCTTGATATCGACGACGCTCGTCTCAAGAATGTATGAAGCCTTGTCACCCGAGCCACCGCCGGTCACACTCGCGGGGAGTAGTTTGTACACAGTACCAGGCATTCGACTCTTCTTTAGGTGGATGCGAGTTGTGTGAAGTCGGCGGGTCTTTGGGTCGACATAGTTCTCAATGGTATCGGTGCTTAAAACGTGGGCAGCGAAGGGGTTGAGTTGAGGCGACGAGTATCGGAGGAAGTAGGCGAGGGTAACGGTCGGGAATGGGTGAGAATAGGTATGGTTTGTTGTGTGAGTGAGAACCATTGTCGCAACTTCGAGCAGATACAACTCGTTCAAAGAAAAGTAGAATTAAAGAAAAACAGAGAAAGCTCGAGTAGGCCCAATTGATTGATCGACGATAGGTATGGCCTTTCAGTTGTACAAAAAAGCTTTGTAACAGAGTCGTAGAGCTTTTCCAGTCCCCAATTCCTGTCCCAGTGAGCCGTAAGCTCTGTGATGCTCCTCGATCAAGTTGATCGCTAAGAGGTTGGTGGTTGTGGAAAATTGAGCCGGCGCCTCGGCTTAAGACCAGCGGTTTCTTATCTCCGGGGGGCACAGATGGGAATCGATAAGAGTAAGATGGATGGAAACAGCGGAGCTCGCAGCTACGTCGGGCCGCGAGAGATTTACACGAGGGAGGGAGAATAGTACAATAAGAGAAAAAAAAGCTGCAGATGATGGAGTGATCAAGTTTGAACCCTCGCGACCTCGACAAGCAGAGCAGAGCAAGTACGTACGTGCACGAGACTTGACTTTGGCTGCTTTGTCTGCCTCTTTCTCCGCTGTGGAAAAGAGAGGAAGAAGAAAGTGGAGGCAAACACACGAGCAATCGACTGATGGAGGTTGTTTAGCCAATTATGAGCTGCTTGATCACCAAACTTTGGTCGACCTGCAACTTTCCTATTGGGCCGTGGTGAGGGGTCGGTTCATGAGTGTGGCAATTAACACGTGATACTGTATCAGCGTCATCAAAATGTTGCAACACCAAATTAAGTGACATGATGACCGAGTCTGAGCTCACGATGCCACCTTGTCTGATTATATGACGAATTAGACCCAATCGACGAATAACTTGAACATTGACACAGCCTATGGAGTATTCTTCAGACTTCATCAACCTTTTGTCTAAAACGTTATCTTGAGTACAATCGTGATCTGAGGGTAATGAATTCGCTATCGTTTCAAACTTGCTCATATCTGACTGAATATTGCTGTATCTAATAAAAGGCGTGAAGATTGCGCTGTCGAATCCAATTCTATCCATTTATTCCGTCCGTTCCAAAAATGTATGCCAAACGCCTCGCCAATGCATATCACGTAAACCCATTATAATCCATCACGTACATAAAATGAAAGCTCAAATGAGGAACTCCCTTTCAGCATAGTGCTTCAACACCACCCAGCCATCGGAGAAACTCTCCTTGTCCATACGCACCACGATAGCGGCATGACTATGCCGGTGTTTCTGGATGTGAACAGGAAACTTGCGCCAACCAGCTGCATCCAAATTATGAATCATCTCAAACTGATCAGGCGTGAGCGCCAATGTAGGTTGTCCCGGGGTCGACATTCTGCGCTCTCTCTTTAGCAGCTTGCGGTCCTGCTCATCGTCATAAGCCAGGTCTTCTTCTGAATCTGACGCTGCAAGATATTGCTGGTTCTGAGAGCTGTTAAGAACTTCATAGGCCTGCTCAACCTCTTCTTGAATATCCTTGATACGTAAAGGCATGCGGTACTGTTCAATCTTCAATCCAGCCTCTCCTGCCTCATGTGCCTTGATTCGGTTGGCACTGCGGACTGTTTGGACTGCAGAGTTGGCGAGAAAAACAAGGACTCCGACCGGAATTATAACACCGACGGTCACCATAAAGGGAATGCTCTTGACCCACTTCTTGAGAGCTTCGTAGTCTGCCGATAGAGTATCTTGGTGTAGTATCTTGGAAAAGGGCGCCACAGGGTGATTAGGGTCGAGGATAACACCCTCGTAACCCTTGAGGTAGTTGAGTTTGACTTTTTCAAGGTCCGTATAGGGGTCGTTTTTGGTAATGGCGGATGTGTAGTACACAACGCTTCGGTCGTTGATAATGTTGGTGTATAGTGTGCGGCGCTTGAATTTCTTCAAGCCGGACATGAAAATCGAATCAGGGTCGGCGAGGATTGCGAGAAGAGGCCGGTTTGTATCGCGGAATTTATCAATCGTAAAGAGTTGGCGACCGGACATTGATAGCGTTCGAGCGCCAAGGACATTCCAGACATTGTTGAGCCACCCTTTAAGTGGTGTTCTAACTCCGAGATGGGGGGATGCAAATGTGGTAAAGTTCTGACATAGGATTGTTAGCTTATTGTACTGGCCGCATGTCATCCCATGTTATGCGACTCACCATGCACTCAAGATCATCAAGAACACCTTTCGCATAAAGGAGACCAACTGCGTATCGCGAAACGAGACCTCCAAGCGAATATCCTGCGATACTCAACTTGGTGATTTTGCCACCCTGCTCTTTGATGTTGTGCAACTCCTCCTCGATCTCTGCGCAGACGCGTTCGCCACCAAGCTCAATGCCATCGTATGTGAAGTTGCCGCTGTTTCGCTTGACAGTAAGGATATACAATTCGTCTTCGGAATATTCATCACGCAGAGATTTGGCGACATTGCGCAAATGACTTGGATTTCCCCAGAGCTATAGTATGGTTAGCCATGATGTTGGAAGGATTAATTGATCGTCAGGGGATGGATGCTTACACCGTGCACTAGAACACAAAGATGGGTAGCCTTTAGACTTCCGCCAGTAACGTCTTCAAGAACAACAGGAATAGGCTTAGACATGATGGATGATTCGGGATAGAATTGAAGAAACAAGAAAGGACTGAGGCAGAAAAGACGCCAGCCTTTTAATAATAATATATTAGTTGAGGCTTCTCAGGAGATGCGCCCCCAACGGAGTATCGGATTGCGTAAAGCCGGCTTGTTTGCAAGTCCGCTGTGGTGCAAAGCAACGGAGGCAACGCGGAGTTAAGCCGTTAAAGTCCCCACTGAGTCGACATCGACCAAACATGCGACAGCATATACCGTTTTTGAAATACAATCTGGCCGCGAGTAGCGGTATTTAACGAATATTAATGCCGTGGGGCTGAGTTGAGTGAGTACGTGGCCGTTTATGCCAAACATAAGGTACAAGAGCTTTCTTCCAGTCTTTATATCTGTCTACTAGTCGCGGACTTATCGCAATGTTAGAGATTATCTCGGATAGATATGAATCCCGAGTGCTGCCAATGACTGGCTTTGGTTTTGGTTTAGATCTACTAGACTAATAAGTCTAAAGATCTTAATTCATCTGCTTGATCGATTGTCAAAAGTGGCGCTTTTGCACACCATCGCACCTTGGTTCTAGATTTACGCGAGCTGAATTCCTATCATGACGACTACAAAAAGGTGGGAACCCGAATGCGAGCGCATGCATGTAGGTGAAGAGGGCCCCAAGCAAGTTTCTGATCATAACCAAGGCAGAGGTGTCCTTTGTTAAATTATAGAATCATTAGAAATAGAAGCAGGACACGCATAATCAATACTGTTTCATCACAAATCATTCTCCTATGCATGAGCCAAATCTTTTTACATTTGTTCAAGCTCGTTTCTTGCATAAAGCGTCATGACTCCTAGCAAAAGAGTGGGGCTTTTGGAGGGAGCTGCCGCCATAGAGCTGCAGCTAAGGCTTCAGCTCTTTCATCTTCAAGCTCAGCCTCAACTCATTGGATGCTGTGCAACGAAGTGTATCAAACGCTTCAAGGAATTGTATATCTCTGATGACATCAGCACGGGCTTGCTCTCACTCGGCCTCAACTCACTTCAGTGGATCACAGCTTCCTATCGTTTCGTTTCGTCTCACCAACCACAACAACCCAGGGTTCAGAAAATAACCAGGACATCAAGCCTATCGACATAAATAATTAGGCATTTGGGCCCTAAGAAAATAGGTAAACTATCCTAATATTTATGACACCTTTACCTTGATCCCCATGTTTCTACAACCGACCTGCCACCCTAAACCTGACTTCAACATAGGCACTCCTTTTCAAAGACCCGATCACACTGCCAAAAGTATCGTCATGAGTTTAAATCTGACACATATCCCCTGTCCCAAGGGCAACGACTGTACAGCGTTTCAGTGCATATTTGGTCATCCAAAGACATCTACGCCAGAACCTGCAGCAAACCAGGATGTACCGCGCGGCAGGACAGACCCCTTTTCATCTGGAACATCTCGTGTTGGCTCAACGGATGATATCCCAAATCCGCCACTGAAACGAAAAATTGATACTCAGGATGACACTCCCAAAGCACCTTCGAAAATCGCAAAAATCGATCATCCTACAAGTGAATCACGCCCTTCTAAAAACAAAGTACCCGCAAAACCCAAGGCTGAATCACTGAACCCAAGACTCCTAAAAAAATCTCCTGCTGCCCATGACATTCGTCTCAGACTTGTCAGAATGCTTCACCAAGAATTGACCCGACTGAACAAAGAACTGAAAACCAACGTCAAGAAAGATGAGACGAAACTTCTCTTATCAGATCAAGAACTCATCGTTCGAACACTAGATCAAGAGGAGCACGTTGCAGTCCACAAAACAGCAGTCTACTCTAATGTCATGAAAAATAAGGTCATGCAGTACAAACGCATGAAAGTCGATCAGTGGAAGGCCGAGCGAGAGGATGAACGGAGAAAGAAGGAACTCGAGGCATCCGGGAAAGATCCCTCTGACAAACCCACGGAAATCAAGACTGGTTTAACCCCTGCTCAAGAACTCGAGCTTACCAAGCGAATTTTGACACCAATCGACAAACTAGCAAGTCATGGATATGTGGCCGCTATTCCGTCAGAAGAGGCGATCGAAAAGGCGAGACGGGGCGTAGAGACAGCCGCAGGATGGGAGAAATGTGATCGATGTCAACAACGCTTCCAGGTCTTCCCTGGAAGACGCGGAGACGGCGCACTCACTTCGGGTGGAACATGCACATTTCACTGGGGCAAGACTTTCATCGCCCCTAAAGCTCCAGGAGACAATACGAGGCAGCCCAAGCGATACCAGTGCTGTGGTCAGGATGTTGGAGACTCTGTCGGCTGCTTCACACGCAATCATCATGTATTCAAGACCTCGGATCCCAAGAGGCTTGCCTCTGTCCTTAACTTCGCAGAAACACCCAAGAATCCTCTCGCGCCTACAGACAGAGCAGTGGCATTTGACTGTGAGATGGGCTACACAGTTTTTGGAATGGAGCTAATACGCCTGACCGCAACATCTTGGCCCACGGGTGAGGAACTGTTAGATGTACTGGTCCATCCATTGGGAGAGATTCTAGACCTCAACTCACGCTACTCTGGTGTCTGGCCAGAAGACCTCGCCCAGGCTGAGCCATGGTCCGCAGAGGATTCGACAAAGCCAACTCAGAGTGGCAGCGACGATGTGAGTGAGGATGGCGAGCTGAAGCCTAAGAAAAAGCAGCTCAAGATCGTCTCATCCCCTGAAGTTGCTCGAGATCTTCTCTTTTCTCTCATTTCCCCAACTACACCACTAATCGGCCACGGGTTGGAAAACGATCTCAATTCGGTTCGTATTGTGCATCCAATGCTAATTGATAC
Organism: Fusarium austroafricanum; assembly: GCA_012932025.1. Classification (NCBI taxonomy): domain Eukaryota; kingdom Fungi; phylum Ascomycota; class Sordariomycetes; order Hypocreales; family Nectriaceae; genus Fusarium; species Fusarium austroafricanum. The sequence continues at coordinate 48,149 of JAADJG010000176.1, forward strand.
CGTGTTGCTCTTCCCTCATAAGGCTGGCCTACCGTATCGGTATAGTCTGAAGATGCTCATGGACGTCCATCTCAACCGTAAGATTCAGCAAGAGACAGGCCCTAAGATGCTAGGCCATGACTCTGCTGAAGATGCAAAGGCGGCGGGTGATCTCGTACGCCTCAAGATCAGAAATGAGTGGATGGATATGCAAAGAGAGGGTTGGAAACTGGTTGATGGTAATTTTGTGGCTCCTGGGAAAGCTGCTGGGTTGACAGAGGCGTTTATCGAGGCGTAATTCATCGGCTTAAGCCGTTGTACCTAAGCAGGTGGGTTGCAGAAAAATCTGGAATAAGGTAGGGATATGTAAGAGTACCATAGAGATTAGGATGACTATCCTAACGTCTTAGTGCCTAAATATCTAACTATTCTATCAACAGGCTCTTTATACTGGTTATTTTCTAATCAACCTGCCAAGATAGGTAGGGTAGTGGATTATATCATTACAATAGCAGAGTACTGGGCTTCTTAGCTCTCTCAAAGATCTAGCAAATTAATGCCGTATTGGAACGAACGTAAGAACTTGTGTAGCCACTGGCAATCATACATTGCGAGATAGGGTTGATATGCCCGTCAGGTCTCATTCTAGAAATACATAGTTGGCGCTTATGAATAAACACTTTCATCGCCAACGATAAGCGGGGATTTCCCAGTCATTTCCTCAACACCCTTAACATCATGATACGAAGTCCATTACTTTAAGCCCTGCCCACTGACAGCAGGTACTGGCCACCCTGCTTTCCACTTCCACCAGGTAGATAGGCCACGTTGGGGTTCGATGAGAGAGTGGCAGCAATCTCACGACTGGCCTCGATCTTTCGGATCTGGATGAGACCATCTCCAGCCTTCTGGATGGCCTTGCTGATGGCCTCGGCGGACTCGGACTCACCTTCAGCACGGATGACGTTGGCTTGGCGCTCCTGCTCAGCACGCTCGACGATGAAGCGTGCTCGCTCAGCATCCTGCTGGGCAATCTGCTTCTGCTCAACGGCCTTTGTGAATTCACGACCGAAGGTCATATGGGTGATGGAAACATCCTCGAGGGCGATGTTGAACTCGGCAGCTCGGCGGGTGAGGTCATTGCGGATGCGCTCAGAAACAGCCTCTCGCTGGGTAATAAGCTCTGCGGCGTCAAACTGGGCAACAATGGCCTTGAGGACTTCGTTACCAATGGAGGGGAGGACTCGCTCATCGTAATCGGCACCGAGGTTCTATAAGAGTCAGCCATATTGCCCGAACCATAATTTATCTCTTTGTCATCTTACCTGGTAGATCTTGGGGAGAGCCTTGACGTTTGGTCGGTGCAGCACTCGCAGTGTCAGGCTAACCATCTGCAAATCCTTGCTGCCTGTGGTAGTTGCGATATTCCTAGGCTTAGTTCGCACATCAAAGATGATGCTCTTCTGAAGCCAGGGGACAAGGAAATGGGTTCCTTCATTGACGACGGTCTCCTTAACACCAGACAATCTGTCGAAGATAACAGCCCGGGTTCCTCCCTTGACGTCGTATATAGCCTGGCTGCCTACAAAGACGACAGCTGAGGCGGGGACCGCCATGCGGTACATGAAGTTAAGGGCTCGTGCAGCGGCCGCCATTTTGAGATGTTGTGATTGAAGTCTTGTTTACCGCTCCAAGACGTAGGTCAAAAATGGTGGTCGTAGAGCCCAATAAACGATGGGAATGGAGGCGTAGCTGGAGCTTTTCGGAGTCAACGGACGGTGATGATGATTTGAAGCTCTTGGTCCACCTTTGGACAAATTCACAGTGCAATTCGCTGGTTGGCGTTCTCGGTGGGCTGTCACTCAACGCTAAACCATTTCGGGAAAGCTCGGCTGATGGGGAAAGCCTGCGTCTGCGCTTCCTTTCCAACCCGAGAAATCCTCAAGTGGCCCTTTTCTCAGTTTCGTCTCCAACCGACGACTCCAAAAACCACACACGAGACCTCGAATTCCCGTGCCCAAATCCGCCAAAATGAGACCGACTCAGATGCTCCGAAGCGGCGCTGCCGACCCCAAGAACGGACAGTACGTGAATTGCGATTGAGCGAGGGCAATTGGTGGCTTTGTTGCGTGCGGCTTTTCCTCTGGTTAATGGCCGAACCAGCAACGCCAGGCTCCCGAAATATCCCAATCAATGTAGAATTGAATGCTGACGGATTTCCAATAGCTACCTGGGTAACTGGGGCCACTTCGGTAAGTGATTGCTCCTACGATGTGCGAACGAGGAACCTGGATCGATAAACGCGACGGACCAACGGATTAATGACGATGCACGATGAGGATTGCAATTGGGCCAACATATCATGATAACTGCATACCTGCGCATAATCCGTCTCGAAATTCATCGACAGGACATTCTCGGGGACTCATTAACGTCATCGACGAAACGGAGACTAACTCAATATTAGGTGGTGAGAAGCAGCGTGGTATCGTCACCTACGGTCTGTCTGCCAACCGACAGAACCCCTGGGCTGGCTCCTTCAACGATGCCATCTTCAACACTTTCCGCCGCACCAAGAACCAGATCTTCTTCTGGCTCCCTCCCATGGTTGCCGGTTACTACATCATGAGCTGGGCCGTCGAGCGGTACGTCTATGCGCAATACTCTATAGAGAGAAAAGCACTAATCCCTATTGTAGAAGCGAGTACCTCAACTCCAAGGCTGGTCGTGCCGAGTTCGGTGATGAGGAGTAAACTGGTTGAATCGGAGCAAAACCACGGCGGATGTGTTGGATTAGGTCCTCTGGACTCATTGTACATCATCAATACCTAGAACAGGATGGCAATAGACAGCAGTCACACTATTTCTTTGTTACTCATATCATCATGTCTGGCCTAATTGCAATTGAAGCCCAGTGATCTCATCAATAGATTATCTCTTCATGATCCTAGAATCTCTGGCGTATCCACTCGTAATAGTCATTGTCGAGAGCGTGATTGGACTCTCCATTCTGGTCACGTGGTACTTTGGCAGTCCACCGGAACCGGCAGCACATAACGCCGAGAGTCGCTCGATAGCTCTTCTTCCAGCCGAAGAAAAAAAAAGTTAGAAAATTTCGAGGTCAGTGGAGTGCTAAAAGAAAACACGGTAACTTTGCGACCACCCACCTTGCCGCGGAACCATCAATTGGCACACACAATAGCCTTCAGACTCTTCACAATACACAAGTAATAACTTCGACGAAGCTTCTTCGAGAGAACCGCAGCAATGGCCGCCGAGAAGCCCGACAAGAAGGAGAAGAAGGACAAGAAGAGAAGCGACGAGTCCGGCGTTTCTAAGTCCAAGAAGGAGAAGAAGGATAAGAAAGACAAGAAGGAGAAGCTTGCCGCCGCCCTCGAGGAGAAGCTCCAGCAAGATGCCCCTGTTGCTGCCGGTGCCGCTGCCAACATGTACGAGGACTCTGATGCTGAGGATGATAAGGCTGCCGACCTGCCTCTTGAGCGCACCGTCGTTCCTTTCGCCGTTCCAGTGGCGGATGATAAGGGCATGAAGAAGGTCTACAAGACCATCCGCAAGGGTATGCGACTACAAAAACGCATGATTCTAGGACAGATTGCTAATATTGAACAGCCGCCAAGAACAACACCCTCAAGCGTGGTGTCAAGGAGGTCGTTAAGACCCTCCGAAAGTCTCCCCCTTCCGCCCCCGGCTACACCTCTTTCCCCGGCGTAGTCATCATCGCCGGCGACATCTCCCCAATGGACGTCATCTCTCACCTCCCCGTGCTGTGCGAGGACCACAACGTGCCCTTCATCTTCGTCACGTCGCGCGCTGAGCTCGGCGCCGCCGCTAAGACGAAGCGCCCTACATCCGTCGTCATGATTATGGAGAAGGCCGAGGGCAAGAAGTCAAAGGACAAGTCTGCTGAGAAGGATGGCGAGGATGATGGTGAGGCGTTTGGCGAGAGCTACGCGTCGCTCGTCAAGTACGTGCAGAAGGAGTATGGCAAGCAGGCTTTCTGGGTCAAGGGCGGAACCAAATACTAGAGGAAGAAGGTTCCTCGATCACGCGACAGTGCTGTAAGGGAGATGCCATCAGCAAAGAGGGCGTGAGCTTGCGCTCCTGGATGGTGTGTTTGAACAAGTCTGGATGTATTATACCAGCAGATCTGGCTGAGAACAACGGCTGGATGAGGGCTTTGGCGGCGTTCAGGTTTAGCTATTGCATTAAAAATGGGACATGATTACAAAGGGCCCTTGAAACATGGCAGATCTTGAGCTTTGTGGTCAGTGATGATACGTCGGCGATCTTCTGATCATTCGTGGAGCCACAGCATGCGATCGCAGGCCTACCAGCCAACTTAGATGTGATAGCTTCAGCTTTACCTAAGTATCAGCAAAGTTTATCTTATGGAAGTTTAATCCTAATTGTTTTCATCATGAACAATCTAAGATATCTTGGACCTCTTATCTTATCACAACACCTTGACAAGTCATAGGACACTACTTTTGTTAGATGCCAGCCAAAAGAAGCTCGTTCTATCCTAATCATAACGTGCCAGCAACCCCGAACTTATAATGGTACATCGATCATATTACAGATAACCAGAGTTTTGTTCATTTGTGTGGTATTACTATGCCTTGCTGGCTTTACTATAGGTACACCATCCCTATCCTTATCTCACACAGGTCCTCAGCCTGGTATAACAAATTCATCATAAACCCCATCCCGATCATGGGGATATTAAGAAACATTGGTCATGAGAATCCCTTACTCAAAAGGATTGGTTCGGGTTCCCCACCAGGTGAGGAAGACGGAGAGACCGAGGGTCTCAACGAGCTTGGTAGCCAGGCTGACTCCGACAGTGTCGAGAGGTCGCTTCTCAACGAAGATCTGAGAGATGTACTGTAGGTTGTCAGTAACTGTTCTGTTTGGCGCACTATGGGAAAACATACACCGGGAGCAGAGGTAGCAAAGAAGATGAGAGATCCGAGGTAAGCAGCGCCCTTGTAGCTCAGAGTACCAGTAGCGTTGATGAGAGCACCAACACCATAAGACTGAAGAGCAGAGCCGATGAGAGAAGAGCCCCAGGCGAGAGCAGCACCGGAAGCCTCCTTGGAGCGGATAAACTCCTCCTTGGTGTTGGCAGCCTTGGCACGCTGGTAGGTCTGGCCGAAGATGGGAGCGAGGACGGCGAGCTCAACACCGTGGTTGAAGGCAGTGCCCAGGGCGATGGCGGAGGGCTTGACGGGAGGAAGGTAGTGCAGAGACATTTTTGTAGTGTTTGTTGTAGTTTAGCTGAGAGAGATAGATATAGCTTCAATTGGTTGGAGAGGCAAAGTACAAGTAGGGTGTGAAAGAATAATGTAGCTTCTCTTGCAGAGAGGGACGTCAGTATTTGTACTCTACAGCCCAACACAGATCTCGATCTCGCATCATTGAACAAGCCCTTCCTGTGGCTTGCCCGGCCTGTCTCCTCTCTCCTACTCCTGCTCCTTGTGTCGTCACCCGATGTGATGATGTCACCATTTGGTGAGACAAATTTCACATTTGGACCGTTTTCCTCCATGTTCCAGCTCCAGTCTTTACCAGCCACTCACTGAAGCTTCCACTAGCCGGATTATTTTGTCTGGCTAAGGTAATTATTGCGGGGTGCAGTTCAGTTTCATTTGCTCCCTGCCAACTTTGTACCTGATCTGACGTTCGTTTACATGTACGACTCACAGGCATGAAGCTACCTTACCTTGTGGATTGGAGCTCTAGGAGCTTGATCTCCTATGAGCGGGGCAAAAGATGGGGAAGCTTGGGTCCTGGTCGAGGACCGGGTGCTCTAACCTGCATCTGAGTTCAGTCAATCAGTTCTATCCATGAAAGCAAGCAAGTCTTAGCGGGGAACAGCGCCATAGCCAGCCCGAATCTAGAATTTCTTTTCTCAAGTGACGGTGTCACGGCGTCATTCGCATCTGTCTCATTCCCTCGGCTCTATCAGAACTGAACCCCGGTAACATCCATTGAAGCCGGTCAGTCACTGCAATATACTGTTCCCTGTTTAGCAGAAGTCTCCGGAACCGAAACCAGCGAAAAGCTTGTTTGCATGTAGTTATCCCATTCTCCATTTCCAAGTTCAAACAATTCCATCCTCTGTAAAGCCGGTCCTGGCCTCCCGAAAACAGCCGGCTCAGTCTCAGTTCAGCAACCCTCCCTTTTAAGCCAACATCCATGCATATCTTGTCTCAGACCTTCACCACATGCCTTTAACACCAGACCCCTGTCCCTGAACAATAGAATTCGGGCATGTCAGGTTTGGCTGCCACGATGGATTTGACGTGTGCTTGTGGATGGACCCTTATTCTTATTCTTTGTTTGTGAATCAGTTTTGACTGTGGTAGTGTGCATCACAAGACGCATCCATACAAGACAAGAGTCCTTGAAGGGCCATCACCAAGCCTCAGCTGGGTAAATTTAGTTAGAGGAACAAACCTGCTTAGAATATGATACTGCCTCGGTAGTTAGGGTTAATATAAGACAACAGTACTTAACTATGTCCTTGTCGCTGTAATCCTTACCTTAAATTATAGGATATTCAATAACATCAATACAAGTCGGCAAAACGGCTCGTGTATAACCTGGGGTGACCTAGTGGTTACTCTCACGCCACCTATTACTTCCCCACGTGCAACTACAAATCGAAGTGAGAAACGTTGAGTCCAGATTAAATACCTTATCATAAGTTATGCCTAAATATCATAAGTTATGCCATATGTTGTCCATCTTCACCACCTCTTAGTGCTAGTAACGCCCTAACATCATGAACATACTGCAGGCCCTCCAACAACGGCACCAGATGCATCAAATCCGTGTCCGTGGGATCATTGATCCAGCCCTGGATAGGGATCGCATTGTCTGATGAATGTTAATAATCCCATAATAAGCTGATCATCGCGGCTGCGAGCTTACCTTGGTGGAACAGATAACTCAACGGACTGTTGTCCAAAATCATCACCTTGCTCAAGTCTGACTCGACCGAGCTCAGGTCCTTGATGAATGCGCCTTGTCGAAATGTACAGTGCTGACGATAGTAGCGCGCCGAGAAATACTTCCTCTCTGCCTCAAGCCAGTCAATCACCGGGTCCGCGTACTCCTGCACTGAAGCCGTAAACACAACCAGATTGTACCACTTGCACACTCTCCTCAAAAATTCATCGCAATACGGTCGCTTGTTAACCCAGTATAAAATCGGATGCTGCGGTCCAATAGATGTTTGTCCACCAACCCCCACATATGTTGTGTTCAAGCGCACTTCAACCATGTGTCCGGTACTCATCCTGCCGCCCTTGGACATGCTGTGTATCAAAGTCTCGTCTAGATCTAAAATCAAAGTCTTCTGCGGGCTTGTCGGTGGTTCGAGGTTAATGTAGGATGGCTGTCTGCGCGGAATCAAAGGTCGAGGTGGTGCTGGTGTCTTTGGGTACTTTGTGAGCGCTGCGATGGGAGAAGTGGGAGACTTGAGATGCGCCGAGAGGTCGCCGCTGCCGCCACCTAGATCACTGGCCTTGGTTCGCGCGACTGCCGATTGCGTCTTCCTATGCTTCCGCTGTCTGAGATCCTCATCACTGTTGAGCTTAATTCGAATTGACCTTCGTGTTGGACCCGTTTCCTCTGGAGGTTGTAGCGATTTGGATCGAGCATGCCGACCAAGACTGCCTGAGCGTGATCCATCTGATTCCGATTCCGATGAGAGACCTGATGACGTTGAAGAAGATGACACTGGCCTCGGCCTCGGTGCTAGCCTCCTGTATCCTGTAGTCCTGCCATATTCCTTTTCAGAGATATCGTCGGGTTCTTCCATCGTTTTGTGTCGATTTCCTTGCAATCCGAATAGTTTTCCAAGTTGCGAAAAGGGAGCGAAATTGCCGTATTCGTCATAGAAACAGGCAATGAGATATACACCTGGAGATGCCAGTGTCGCAAGAACCCATCTAATAGAGCCGATAATGTTTGAAGCAAGACGTCGAGGGATAGAGTGCCACCACGAGCTTCGCTTTTGGGACTCGTCGCCGAGCAATGGGGTGCCTTCGTCAGCCACCTTTTCGCCGAATCGCGATTCGTCAATAGTATCCTGCACAAAGGAGGATTCGGTCTCGTGACCGAGAGGTCTATCGTTGCTATGCTGGTCGTCGCTTTCTGAGGCCAAACCGATACCAATGGGGCCTCCTATGCTGTTGGATCGTGATTGGGTTGGACTCGGAGGAGGCGATACGCGGGCCGTGAGGATGTTGAGTGAGTTCATCGCAACAGGTAAGTGCATTCCATCAGGTGAAGGAAGAACCGCCGTTAAGGAGAAAAGGTCGAGGTATTAGCCCTACGCAGAAGAAAAGTGTTGGACGGAAAACAATTCCGGGATACGGATCGTCGGACTGGGCACTATGGGTGGGAAGAGTCGGCTTGGATGGGTGCGCGGAAGGAAAGGCCGACAATAACGCTGTCTAACAATAACAGTGACAACGACAGAAGCTGAAACGAATGTCAAGAAGGCATCGAGTGCGGCGAAGCGAAAAAGGGACGAGGACAGGGACAGGGGCGCAGTACAATGGCGATGGTAAGGCCAGGAAATGCACAATGGCCTGGCTAACAGTCCCAGGGAGGAAAGAAAAGGGAACTTTTTGAACAACCAGCCGAATACAATCTAATCCAAAAGTACAGATGTCTTGAGTGGTGAGACGATTAGGTTAGTCTGGTCCCGTATCCTGCTGTCCAAGCACGCTGTTTCGTGGCGTTGAGAGGGGAGCTGGGTCGTGTACTTGTACTGTAGTGTAGGTTGGCTGGCTTGCTGAGCTTGCTGGGCTTGGCTGGGGAACTTTGTTGGTCAACTAGCATGGAATAGATCGGATTCTTCCAAGCTAGAAATAAGCAGCCCTGCCCGCTAGTTAAAACAGGCAGTAAATACGTAAGGACAAAGGCTAGTAGGTTGGTATCAGTGGGGAGTTTATGGCTTTTGCTTGTGAGAAAGACAAAGCCAAAGAAGCCGTGGCGATTGATTGTGGAATGGCGAGGGGCAAGTTTCGAACCGGCACGCGCGCAAAAACGAGAAGCGAACGGATTGAATTGATCAAATCAAAAGAGCGAACTCCGTAGATCAAAGGGAGTGAGATGTGAGAGAATTGATGCTGGTGGGTGGCTCGATTGACGGATGAAGGTTGAGGGATGGTTCACGTGTTGGGGATTTAGGTGCCGAGATGCTGGGGAATTACCAGGCTTTGGAGTGGAGGGGCTCTTCCGGGCAGTTTTCCACGCTGCTTTCAGCAAGTGTTGGCCCCTGCTACAGTAGCATTGCAGGGGGGCTTTGGATACCGCGGCTCAGTATCAATTACATACATACATGATCTATTACAATGGATGGAAGATATTTTCCACACTCATCGTAATATTAGGGTGAGTATCATCCTAGCCCTTCAAAATTGTTCAATTCAATGATCATCATATCCAAACAAATCTCGGATTTGCATTCATAACCTCTGCGTCCTCCTCGTTCTTCACTGCCCAAGCCTCTTTCTGCGGACCTCTTCCATTCGTATCTGCTGGAGTGATCTAGGATCAATCACTCCGTGAGGCAAACGCAGGTGATCAATAGCATCGCCATGAGAGTTTATATCGCCCTCAACTCACTCGATTCTGGCCAAAACAGAACCCTCGCGATTAGAATAACCTGGGGAGATAACCCTCTGCCATGTTCTAACCACCTCTTCTTCACTGAAGTCAAAATCACAAGTACCACGCCATGTAAGAGTTGGACCTTTGGTCCACGGTCTCTTACTTTGCCGGTTCCTGTGGGAAATGACTGCATATACCTTCTCTTGAGAGCAGTGCCAGATCGTCATAGTCTTCAACTGCGGCATCCTTTGTGCAACTCTGCCAGCACTGGTTAGTAGTCTAAGTATAGCCCTTCCTGTTCCCTCCTGTCAAGTCGGTGCCGTGGGTACCAATGATTTGAGGTCAGGCCAGGTGTAAGATGATTCGCGTTCGCAAACCTTGAAGAAGTCCTGAGCATCGATCATGAACAAAACGGAGAGGTGTCGAAAGTGGCAGTTTGTTGAAGCGAAAGCTGGCCCAAGTTTACGGTACGTGATCCGTCTAGTTTCTAGTATATCTTAATCGTCCGAGTCCGTATCCCCGTCGCTGGTTCGAACAGCTTCCAAAACTGTTCGTTGAAATCTTAGAAGATTGATAGATTTGACAGGTCGAGGAAGGACTTGCCCCAGAGCTGTGCTTGTCACTGTCGGGAAGTATTAGCATATGACCGTCTGTGTCGGTTTCTGTTGCCAACTTACAGGCGGACTGAACAGGTTGAGCATTTGCAGTACGGCTCCTCGGCTTGGAGCTGTGACCTGCTTGCCATCAGCCCAGCCATTGTCTAGGTCATGCCAGGTTCTCTGCTTCTCCGGTAGATCTCCGTCGTCTTCGTGCTTGGGCCCAATTACGTGGTTCTTAAACCAATGATCCCGATCGCTAGGTGAATATGTGTTGAGTTTCTTCAATGTACAGATTTTACATTCAACTCCAACCGGCGGAACTGTTTTGCTGCGATCAAGGCTTGCCATTTTTTGCAAACAAGAGTAGCACGGCTCCAGCCCTCTCGACTTGAGATCTCCTCCAGGATGAGATACTGAATCTCTGGCGGGGAACTCTTCCAGGATGACCGCCTGGCCTTCTCTCGTGCCTCATGCCGTGTGTGGCTGCGGAGTCTCACCATCTCGAAAGAAGGGGTTCGGTATATGTATAGAAGAGCAGTGATTTTAACTGCAGGACGACCTTGGTTTTTGAACAAACACGGATTAAGTTTGTCTGAATTTCAGATTCATTAACTACCTAAATTTTGATGATTTCAAACATTGTTTATCGAGTCCTGTGAGTATACGAACGCCTTGAGCGCCATCACTTATACCAAACACTTAGAGTTGCGAACATGAACTCGACCACTCGCTAAGCTGTAATGACCCTGAGTTCGAATTGAAGTCTTACCAAATAGAAACTTGGGAAAGCCTTCTTTACTTTGATCTTGAGACTCCTTGAGACTCTCATGATGTATGCACTATCGTCGCCGCAACTTATGATCTTTGATAGGTGACATGGGTTTAGAGCAGGGGCACTTTAAACCTTGCCAAGACTGTGGACCTCTCGGGTTTACTTGCTCGTTTTCGTATTCAACAGATCTAGGCCGAGTCGTTTGATCTCAGTCTGTTTGCATGTGCAAAAGGATTCTCATCGTCGATATAGGGCGGTTGGTAGATGCAAAACGCAAGCGAGGATATTGGCAGTATTTATGCTAGATGGTCTTGCTTGGTAACACATCGATGCTGAATACGTGTGGGGGAAGATTTATAGATGAAAGTTATCAGATTTCATCAGCTTCACAAAGCTAAGTTCATTCCCTCCCGTGGCCAACGAATAAGCTCCACCATACCCAACTCGAACCTCTGGCAGCGAACCACTTGAGCCTTGCTCTACTGCGCCCTATTCGTCTATTGCCTACCGTCATTCGTGTCTCTGATGTCAACTGTAGCAGGCTCCCTTTCGCATTAGTAGTTTGTGCCAGTTGGTTGGTGATTTAGACAGAACAGTCTCCCGACCCCCACTGGCAAGATGAATCTTCTCCCAGCTGGACAAAGTTGGTTATTAATATTTGATTTCCAAAAGAAGAAAAAGAAGAAGAAAACCGGCAAGAAAAGAAGGCGTTGTGCCTCGTGTGATCGCTTTTGGCGATACACGAGGTCTAATTGTCGAAACGCCAAAAGTACGATCCCTTCTTGACAATGGATGTTTTGGAAGAACCAAGTCTCGGAAGGGGACTCCGTACTGCCTTGACTTGAGTTTTGTCAGCCCATCAATGAACAGAGGGTGACAACTCATAGATCATGGCGGTGAGCCTAGTTCTCAAACGTTGACGGCGGAGAATAGATATCAGATATATATCTCAACCTAACTTAGAATCTTAGAGTTCTTTTCTGAATCAACCAACAATTAATTGATCAATCTCACCTCGCTTGTTCTAACTTATTTTCTTTTAGTAGCATCTGCCCCTGTCCCTTGTCGTCATGGCTTTCGGTAGCCTCGGCCGAGACCCACCAGGCGGACAAGGCTGATGGCCCCCACCTGAAGCCTTGCGCAAAAAAAAAGGTCCAGTGCAAGGAATTGATTGACTCATATTCACAAACCATACAATTCGAACAAAGCAGCACAATCACTTGTCTGTTCAACAACGCCCAAGTCCAGCCTCAGCAAACTCAGCTTACGGCATTTTTCACCTAAACTCTCACAGAGATATTTGAGTATTTTTAAATCGAAATATTGACTGCTCTTCGCCAATATCTGTGCCGACTCACAAATCACCCCTCCATTTCGCCCCGCGAACCGCATACACCCACCAGAGATATTCCGCTCCCACCCCAGCTTGCGCTAGCTACGACCACGGCCGCGACCACGACTGCGACCCCTTCAGATACAATTAGAGATGGCCCCTCTTTCTACGGGTTATGCGCCCGACCTCGAGAAGTATCTCAGGTCTCTCAAGGGCCAGCCATTGGAAGCCTCTGTTGAGAGCCTCATCTCGTGAGCAACACCTGCCAAGTCTCCCATGCCAAGATATTCGGTACTAAACAGTGTGCTATATCCAGCCTCCTCAAGAGGCGGCAGATCAAGGGTTCTGAACCTTGTGCCGTTGCTACCGCTCACATCCTCCTCCAAGTCGTCGCTCGATCGAAATGGTTTAATGTTGACAGCTTGATTGACAATGTCTCTCGCATTGGCCGTCGCCTAGTGGAGGCTCAACCTAAGGAACTCGTGATTGCGAACATCGTCCGCCGAGTCCTAGGCCTCATTCGCGACGAAGCAGCCGAGGATAGAAACGAGGGTGCGAGTGAAACCCCCAGTGAGGCCCAGGTCACACCAACCGATGCTGTCCCGAACCCAGATGCCCTTTCTCACCAGTGGCCGCCCTCGACATATGGAAAGCAAGATTCCGCCGGCGACTATATCACCAACAGTGCCAAACCTCCTCCCGCCCGACCTGGCCCGTTGTCCTCATACAGCTCCGTCAACGTCCCCAAGACTCTCTTCCACCTCCTCTCAGTGACCACACCTGCCGATCTGGCGCCCAGCAGCCAGGGCTCCCCTCTGGGCCTCTCAGGGACATCCACTCCTGCGTGGAAGGCTCCTTCTGCCCAGATTCACGCTTTGAGATCTGAGGTCATTGACGGTATTGAGGAGATCAAGGATGAGATCAGCCAAGTGGACGATCAGATTGCGGCCTTGGCCGATGTCCAGATTCACCCTGGAGACTACGTGCTTGTTCATCAGCCCTCACCTACAGTCGAGCGGTTCATTCTTCGTGCTGCTATGAAGCGCCGATTCACAGTTCTCATCGCCACCGAGCCCCCGAAAAAACCGACATCTGAAATTCAGCATGCTACGTTCCGAAGGAAGCTTGCCTCCGCTGGCATCTCGGTCATCAACATCATGAATGGAGGACTTATGGCATATATGTCTCGAGTGGACAAGGTCATTCTCGGTGCACGGGCAATTGTAGCTAACGGCGGTGTCGTCGCCGATGCAGGTGCTGCAGCTGTTGCTCGAGCTGCTAAGGAGAGAGGGAATGCCGTTATCATCCTCAGCGGCGTGTACAAGCTCAGCCCTGAGAACCCTTTCAACGAGGAGTCACTGATCGAGTGGGGAGATTCTGCCAGCTTTGTCAACTTTGCGGATGGACACATGGTGAACAGCGTCGAGGTTCGGACTGCTATCACTGAGTTGGTGCCACCAGAGCTGATTGACACATACATCACCAACCTGTAAGTTGACCAAGAGTCACCATGTAAGATGATATACTGATCAAGGCGACAGGGGAACACACTCAAGAGATCATCTGTCGAGCCTCATTGCGGACCATTATAAGCAGGAAGATGTTGATTTTCACCTGTGGAGCGGATGAAGGAGTGATATTATGAATTAAGAAGCAAAGAAAAACGTCGCAAAAGTTGTCCTATTCATTCATTTCTCGGCGTTGAGCGAGACTGGGTTTCTGCTATCCACGTGAACGGTTGAAACGAAACAGAGTGAGGGTCCCATATCCCATAGATTGGCTTGATATCACATATCACGAGCGTCAAGCACCATAATTAATCGTACGCAGTGTATGAAGCATGACGACGACGTCCCAAGTCAAGCATAACTTCAGAGCAGCGCCAAAGGGATCAGAGGCCGGGAATGCGGCACTCAGCTGCCAGTTAGTGTAGGCTGCCTCGTTCGGCCGCGTAAGCACCAACTCAACCATTGGACGCAGGGGATCCTGGGGAGTCATAGGGCTGCGAATGCGAGTTGCGTAACCCCCTGTAGGGCTCCGTAGGGCGTTTTTGGGCCATTGAAAGGGTTTCCGTTTTGGTGATAATTCGATTGATATGAGGTGCTAGCTGAAAGTGATCCTTATGATTAAATAAAAGACGAATCCTTCTTTTATTACGTTCATGATAATTGCCTACGCATTCACCTCAAGCTATCTAGTTTTTAAGCTAAGCGATTGATTGATACTGTACCACCACCTCGCCCATTCATTCTCGCGCCATTAAAACCCCTCCATAATCACATCACCTCATCTCTCTATCATGACAACTCCACCATCAGCCATGGACTCTTCCAACAGAAATACATATCTTACAGCTGGCCAGGCCGCATCAACTGCTGACGATGCACCACCGCCTCCATATTCAGAGACAGATATCTACTCTACCTCGTCTCAGCCCCCGCATTCACCACATGCTGCCTCCGCCGCCGGCTCCGGCCACGGCCCCGCAGCTCCCGGCGATGATACCGCCTCCCGAATGTCCTCCACCTCAACCACAGATGTTATCTTTACTCCTCCCCTCACACCTCGTACTGACTCTGTTGTTAACGCGACAACACCCACAACCCACAACATTCCTCTTTCTCCCAGTGTAGCTCTCTACTTTGAGACCCGGCCCGTTCCGGCATCAGCGTCTCAGTGGGAGCCTCAGATCCACACCATCACTGTTAAGCCAAAATCTGTCCCAGATGATATTCCCTACCCGGAGAACTGGGCGACTTCATATGATATTACGCCTCAAGACTGGGCAACATTTGTGAATTTTCTCCTCCCGGACCATGACTCAGTCAGGAATGAAGCAATCCTGGGTGAAAAAGGCAAGGCAGAGGATGGCTCAGATGTCAAATCAGCCAGTGGCGATGGCAGCATCAAGTCAGAACAACACACGACTGATCCCAGTGAACTACGCCGAAAACGGGCTGAGGTTGAAGCTATAGTGCAACAATGGAACTCTGGCTTCTTTGCACCCCGAAATGTGATGGTGAGGCTTCAGCCTGAGGAGCAATCACACATGCCAGGAGGATGGGAGACTACATTTGATGATCCTCCAGTACAACTCCCACCTCAGGCGGGACCTTCGGCCCCGAGAGAAGCCGTGCCTCAACGCAGACCCAGTAACTGGACAGGCTCCTGGGGCGGTTTCCAAGTCGACAACGACAGCGTCCGATGGGGGGATAAGTTTGTCGCTGATAGCAGCGGACTTCGGATAGGAAATCTTGTTATGGACAGCAGGGGAATTCGTATGAACGGTCAACCCGTAGGAGCTCCTTTTGGTCCTGGTCCTGCACCTGTGCATCCTCCGCCGCCTACGAATGCTCGCAATATGCCTCCTTTCATGCCTGGAAACCCTTGGCAGCCAGATCATCCTGAAGCCAATGCCAATGCCCATGCCCATCCCCCAAGGGGACGAGCAACCAGTCATGGCCACGTTGGACCTCGTTCTCGCTCCTCATCAATATCTTCTTCTTCGTCATCCTGTTCTTCGGCTAGCTCAGGATCCATCGGCTCCCTCCCGGACTATGACGACCTCAAGGACCAACAATTACCCCTTTATATCGCTCGTCTTGAACAATGGACAGCCAATCCCCACGAAGCACGAAGCAAGGCCGATGTCAAGCAGTTGAAAGCTGAACTCAAGGCCTCAAGCACAAATGCAATCAACTTGAATGTCGACCGAAAGGCACTCAAGGCGCAGAGTAAGGTCCTCTCGCAGCAATGGAGGACTCTAAAGCGTGCGCAGAAGAAGGAACGAAGAGATCGAAAGAGAGATTTTAAGAAGAAGAAAAGGGCAGAGAAAAAGGAGAGGAGACAACAGAAAAAGGAGATGAAGGCGGCTCGCAGAGATCTTAGGAGAGGACAAAGGGGTCACAACCATGTCGACCAGCCCCCTGCTCCTTTGGTTCCTCCCTTCCAAGTCCCTCCTGTCCATGTACCTGCAGTCAACGTTCACGTCCCTCCCGTAAATGTTCCAGGAGTCAGAGTTCCACCAGCAGCTCATGGCGGATGGGGTTGGGGGGGCAGAGGCTGTCATGGCCGAGGCAGAGGCCGAGGCTGGGGCGGCTGTGAAAATCAAGGTCCCTGGGGTAGAGGCCGAGGACACTTTCAAGGAGGTTGGCCAAACCCTGGCCCTTCAAGTCGAGGAGGTTTCTTTGGCGTTGGAGAGTGGCCTTCTCGATCAAGAGAAGGTCCCCCTGGCTCATGGCCAGCAGACGGCGACAGTCAGGATGCCAATATTCCACCGCCAGGCGCTGCATCTGCTGCAAAATACAACACCGTTGCTGGATTGGAGACGGAGATTGCAACGAAACAGAAGGATCTTGAGGCAAAACAAGTAACGCTGGGTGAGCGCCGAGCATTGGAGAAGGAGATCGAAGCTCTCACTGAGACGATGGAGCGAACGAGACTTGAAGCGGATGAAGCCTATGCTCGTGAGTTGGCAACTCAGTTTGACGGCCAATGCTGATTTTCGACTTTTTTGTATTAATATGAATGAATAACGATTTGCTTGGGATGCTTTTGTTTGATAGTTTTGAGCGTCGAAAACAGCTAGCTGACACGCCCTCATATTATAGCAATAATACCTATTCCCTATGATTCTTGGATCGAACCCTTTGATAGACCCTATACAATGAATGCCCCAAACGTGATATTTCATGAATCCCATAACACTTTTCAGCTACTCATGACATAACGTGTTTCATCCGGACCGCACATATTTTATCTATCCATCTATTAGAACACATATCCATTCCATTCTTTCCATTGCCTTATCTCCCCCTTAATTCTTTGACTCATCCTTTTCCACCAACGAACCAACGCCCAATCCTCTCCCCACAGCCACCTTGACCTTCTTCTTGTTGTCCTTATCCGCTTCAGGGTCACGGCCAACTTCTCCCACAGCCTCACCCTCATCCTCAGCTTCGCCTTCTTCCTCTGCGGCGGCCTCATCGACTTGCTTCTTAATATCGTCGAGGTTCAGACGCATGCAGAAGGCATCCTCGCCGTCCGCGTAGTATTTGGACTCGGTCTTCTCGTTGGTGAAACCAAGGGTGTTTTCGTAGAGGTGACGGGCAGCAGCGTTGGAAACGCGGACATGGAGGGAGACGTATTTAGCCTGGAATGTCTCTACCATAGCGAGTTCTACTTCCATTAGTCTCTAACCTTGAGCAGCTAATACATATACGTACGACTCTGGCGCATCAACTTCTCAGCAATACCCAGTCTCCGATGTGTGCGCATAACGCTCAGACTGGTAATGTGGCCGTGAGGAATACCATCCGAGGGCTCCTCCTCCATCTTAGCAAGGACATAGCCGACGATCTTTGGGTATTCGTAGGGATCCTTCTTGGGTCGCGAGACATCAACGGCGACGTAACTCAGTTGGGGCCATGAGAGGGCATGATAGAGGTAGTACTTGAGGAAGTAGTTCTCGGGGAGGTTCTCGAGGTTTGCGTGCTGAATGAGAGGCAAGTCTGCGTTTGTGAGGAGTCGGATATCCATGGCTGCGGTAGGAGAGTGTGTGTCGTGTGGTCGTGTGGTTGTATGAGGTGGTGGATGAGGCTCAAAAGTACGTATGTAAGAGAATGGGTAGATGGATTGGATAGCTTCAGCCCACTTCACCAAGCGGAATCGGCCCCTCATTACATATCCACCTCACTAAATTTTGCGGTCAGTTACACGCCCCGCGCCATAGAAGGTCCCCGCTGAAACAGAAGGCTAGAACGCTAACCCAGGCACCAATTGAGTGCCCCTCCACTGTGACACCCGACAAATATCCTCACTTGGAAGCGCGCCTGTCAAAGAGAGCAACGGCCGCCACGAGACTTACAGAAGGTGGATTATCGTGTTGGTGCTTTGTCTCTATTGGCGCGACAATTGCAGTGGGCTTTTGGATCGTGTAAGTGGTTTAACCAACATGCAATGAGACCACGAGAAGAATGAAGGGTCCAGTCTTGGTATGGGTATGGGTAGATAATTAGATATAAATATAAAGAAGTCATAACCTCTTCTTGTCCTTTCCATGCAAGCTGTTCACTACTCTTCGCTCTGTTATTTTGATACCCAGCACATCCATCTTACCCCAACTCAACACCATCATGGCTCTCCCTCTTGCTGGCAAACGTGCCATTGTCACCGGTGCCGCTGGAGGTATGTCCCCTTGAGTTCTTTGTATGTATTCAATTGAACCCTTCTAACCTCGGAAGCCATTGGTTCGGCCATCTCCAAGGCCCTCGCTGCCCGTGGTGCCGACCTCATCTTGGGCTACGCATCTGAGAGCTCTGCCGCTGAGACCATCAGTCTCGCTTCTGAGCTGTCTTCCAAACACTCAATCAAGGCAGTTACTCTGCAAGCAGACCTCGGCAGCGTCTCAGGCCCTGCCTTGCTCATTTCTCAGGCCGCTGAGATTTTCAAACCGCTACGCATTGATATTCTCGTCAACAGCGCTGGTGTTGCTCTCAACGACAAGCTTCCTGACATCAAGCCTGAGCACTTCACCACCAGCTTCAATGTCAACGTCATGGGTCCTCTGCTTCTTGTCCAGGCCGTACAGCCATATCTTCCCACGGATCGTTCCGGTCGTATCATCAATCTCAGTAGTGTAAGCGCCAGTATGGGTTTCGTGGGCCAGAGTGTCTATGGTGGCACAAAGGCTGCTCTTGAGGCCATGACACGTACTTGGGCCCGTGAGCTGAGCGAGAATGCCACCGTCAATGCCATTAACCCTGGCCCTGTTCGCTCTGTGATGTACTCGCGCAACTCGGATGAGTTCAAGCGTCTCATCAAACCCTTTATCCAGAATGCACCTCTCATGGCTGTTCGTCCTGGTATAGACGATCCCGAGATCGTCGAAGAGGCCAAGACTACTGGTGGTCGCGCTGGAGAGGCTGATGAGGTTGCTGGCATCGTTGCTATGCTCGCTAGCCCTGAGAGTGCGTGGTGCACTGGTCAAGTCATCTGTGCCAATGGTGGCATGATCTTTGGTACGCAATAGAAGGTTTGATCATGGAGTATAGGAAAATAGAAGTAATGCGTTGGTCACCTTTATGTTCATTAGGAAGATTTTATAGCAAATATTACCTACCATATACAGATTTGTATTATCGTTGGTCAGATGTGTTGATAAAATTGATGCATTCAACACTAACATCAATAACCTTCAGATACTGCCCCGCCTTATTAGTAGGCGGTGACGCAAATTTGCCACCTTCACTTACTTACAAATCAGTGAGTGAGTCAATACTATCTCAAAGAACAAACGTCGGACAAATACCATGGAAACAAGACAAACAGACTCCTCCGACCCTTTCGAGGACGTCCTCAACCTCGAAGAGCGCTTCTACTCAGAAGGTTACCAACAAGGCATCAAAGACGGCGTTCAAGCGGGGCGAATCGAAGGAAGGTCTTTTGGCATGCAAAAGGGCTTTGAAAAGTTTCTTGAAAGTGGTCGTCTCGTCAGCAAAGCCATCATATGGGCGAACCGCATACCACCACCACCCAAGGATGATGCTTCATCCAGAGAAACTTGCACACTGCCACCGTTGCCGAAGAATGCAAGACTAGAGAAGAACATCAACACTTTGTACGCTCTTGTAGAGCCGGATACGCTTTCCACTGAGAACTCAGATGAGGCGGTCCAAGACTTTGATGACCGAGTTAAGAGGGCACAAGGAAAGGCCAAGATTGTCGAGAAAATGGCGAGCAGTGGTGTAAGAGAGACATCGGGAGCATCATCAACACCATGAACCATGAGAAACGGGCTTGGAGTTAAGGCTGGCATATGAAAGCTGGTGAAAACAACATCGGGATTGAACGATCTGTATGAATAAAGGAAAATCATCTGCATTGTCAATGGAATTCTATACCCTCACTACCTCATAATTTGTATACACAGCATATTCCTTCGCGTCTAGTTTATTTAAAAGACCTGCAAGGGTATCTGTAAAAGTTAGCACACGCTCCTCACTGACCTCCCTTTCATTGTAACCCACCCTTCACCATATGATGTCTCTGTCACCTCATACTTGTGCACATCCCACTTTCCAGTTGTCAAGGTCTGACCACTGGGCAGAGGAGGCAGACCGTTGACAAACACATCGTTGGTCGCGTTGGTCGCCTTATCAAGGGCCTTTGCCAGACCAGTCTCGGCCTCCTGCTTAACAGCCACAAGTTGCTTCTCACCAGCCTCGCCGATGAGCTCAACCTTGGGAGCTGCGGCGCTGCCGACGGTGAGGAGCTGGGCGAACTGGGACTGGTCGACAACGCTAAGCTGGGGATAGCCGCGGCGAACGTCGCGCTTCCAGTAGGGGTTGTCGGCAATATCGCCAGCGGGTACCGTAACGGGGTCGTCGTACTCGAGAGGAGGGTTGGCGCCGGGTGCAGGGTTTCGGAAGTGAGGGTTCAGAGGGACACCGTTGGAGCGCTCGGGGTCGATAGCCATGAAGCGGCGGAAGGCCTCCCAGATGCCCGTCGACTGGAGGGTTTGCTTCTACACGACAGAGGTTCTATTAGCGGCTGTATGTCATGTGTAGTAGGCTTCATGATGTGCGAGGTAATTCGGATGTAGGGGCTGCTGGCGAGGGACCATTGAGAGGCATTGAGTTCGAAGAGCTGTTCTTGTGTCGTACCTTGGCGATGCTAACCACATTGCTGGCGGCTTTGGCCGCTTGGGACGACATGCTGGCGGTGGTAGGCTGATGAAGGCTGTCGTTGAGGTTCGAGTGATAGAATCGTTTCCAAGTTGAAATGGCGTCGTGATTATTGGCTGGCCGAGTTGGTTTAACCGAAACTCCACCGAGCATAGTTGCTTACCCTGTAGCTTGATAGTGTTTTCAAACTGAGCGAAGACTTTTGTCTTTCTTTGAATCCCTCTATATGGTCTGATAATCGGACCCGAGGTAAGTGCTGTTATATTTTTAAATTGGTTATATCATTAATATAACGGCTTCGTTCCTGCACAGAGCTGGATGTCCATGTCAGCCTCTAATCGCCTGCCTTGATAACCAACCAACAGAGCAAGTGCTCGTGGTACCAAGATAACGGTGTCCCTATGCAGTAAACCTATTAGGAAAAGAAAAGAAAAGAGCACTGCTTAATTGCCAATGGTGATGGTATACGAAAAACCTATCATGCGGGAGGAGTGGACTTGACCATCAAGTCCATGATCTTCGAAAACAGTTGATGTAAATGCATGGTAGTTATCACTTATGTTACTATTACGGTCTATAAACCTCCTTTAACGCATAAACACAAAGAGTTACCAGGAATCCTTTAGCCCAAACCGTTGACCGCTCTCGTCGCACCCGACCAAATATCCATGTGCATACACTGCCACCGGGCTATCATCATCTTTTTGGCAACCATCTATTTGGCAGCCAATTCATCGACGAGAGCCTGTACGCGGTCAAGAGTGCCCTGGGGGCTTCCAGGCTCAGCGACTAGAACCTTGCCCTCCTTGCTAATGACAAAAACACCACGGGTCGTTCCCTTGGGAGCCTTCTTGAGGCCAATGGCTTCAATAAGAGTGGCCTTGGGGTCGCACAGCAGTGGGTAGGGAAGCTTCTGCTTCTCCTTGAAGGTTGTGTTGGCCTTGGGGGAATCGGCGCTGAGACCATAGATGGCCAGACCATTCTTGGTGAAGGGCTCATATGAGTCGCGGAAGAAGCAGACCTGCTTTGTGCCTGTGAAGGAGTCAGATAAACGTTCGGATGAGAAAGCTTTGAGACTTACAGCCAGGAGTGGAAGCCTTGGGGTAAGTGAAGAGGACGACACCGGACTTGCTCTCATCGACGAGCTTCTTCAATGTGGTCTTTTCACCATCATTGGTCTCAATCTCGCCTCCAAAGCCATCAAGGTCCACAACATCGCCAACTTCAGGCTTGCCACCCTTCTTCTTAGGCTCTTGCGCCTTGGGTTCCTCAGCTTTGGGTTCTTCCTCAGGCTTCTTCTCCTCCTTGGGCTCCTCGGGCTCCTCCTTCTCCGTGACCTTGGCAACGGCCTCCTTCACCTTGGTAGCAGCTTTGCCAGTCTTGGAAGTTGACTTTCTCTTCACAGGAGGAGGGGGAGGGGCAGTAGATGCCTTGCGCTTGCGAAGTTCCATAGGCATGGTGATATATGGATGGAAAGAGAAACTTTATGCGATTTGCGATATTGCGCGAATGCACGAATAAAGAGCAATGCTGGATGTATCCTGTAGAACTCGCCAATGAATTTGTGCTTAAAACTACCGCGTAAACACTACGAAACGCGAGAAGAAAAGGCGGATGAAGGAGAAGAAAACAAAAGATGAGGTAGGGCGCTTGGGGGAAATGGAGAAGGACCTCCAGGTAGCCTGGCCGTCGCAGTTGCATTTGAAGCGCCTCCCTCCCCGAAATGGGAGGTATCGCCTGGGACCAATAGAGGCTGTTCCAGGCCCTATCAAGCTTCTGGGAGCTTGGACCACTGCTGGGCAGCGGATAGCGTTCGAGCCAGGCCTTTTCGCTTAGATGATTTATAGTGGAGATTGGATGCTTGCTGCGATTGCGGAGCTGGACGGTTGAGAGATGCATCAATTGAAGTTATGCTTTTAGTGCGCACCAATAGAAGACCTGCCGGAGGCATTCGCTGACTTTTGTAAGCCAGCCGAGATGAGATAGACCCTTATCCTTTGAACTGTGATGCAAAGACTTGTAATATGAACCCCCGAGTAAGTATCATTTTACATGAGAGCACCTGAGGCTTATTTGTACTGACACAACGCTATAGAAATTCATGGCCCCAGGGGCTGCCTTTACAATGGCTTGGGTACTGTTCGTGTGAGTATAGAAAGTGGTGTGATTTTCAGGAGTCAAGGTCTCACAACTCTTTCTTTTATTTTTCTTTGTTAAAATCGATGTTTACTTGAACGACCTCTAGTGAGGCATCTTGGGATCTGAAATGCCATTTAATCCACCCCCCTGTCTGCATCAAGTGATGCACCATATATCATTTGTTGGCGTCAAGTTCCGAATTGCCAAGTTTGATACCAAGAAGTGTTTTCTTCTCTGATACCGACCCTCGGAGACCTATGCCACTATTCTATATGGAGAGGATACCAGAACGGACCAATAAGCTAATACTCGACAGATACACCCGTTCATCTATTCATTCCGCCCGAGAACAAGCAGTTCGTCCCCCATTCCCTTTGACCACTCCGCTAATAAGATACGAATAGAAATCTTCGAGGCTACCAGGAAATAGAGAACATGCTCCAAGGCGTAGTTGATCATGAGTCGAGATGATATTGAATTATTTATAACATACAACAGCGCATGAGAAGCAAATCGATTACCCTTGATCATCACACAGAGCTGAATCTAATCCGCATCGCTTCAAAAGTATGATTTGAACATATCGCATTTTTATGATTTGTTGTCTAGTTTCTTAAACATACATCATGAAATAAACTCCGCTTGAATGCCAGCGCTGCACCAAATTCGCCATGCCTCGTCAGCCCCTTGATGCAACTCCAAAAGTTAAGCTCTCTTTGTCCTTCAAACAAGATATAAAAGGGCGTGCAGCCATATTTGCCTGCTGTATACATTCCCTTGTGTGTATGAAAAGTGCCAACGATAGGAACCAAGCCGCCGTCAACGTTCGCCCGTGTGACCCATTGTGAACCAGAAAAGTGTCTAAGCTTTCAGCCGACTAAGGGTATCTCAACCTTGCTCCGTCTCCTATTCCTTCCATGAATCCATGTGTACAGTCCTTGTGTAATACCTTGCAACTCCTGTGATATCTCATTTTTCGCTCAAACTCAGAACAGTCGAGCACTCATGACTCCGTCGCTGAATCCAGCAATAAATGACGTGCCTCGGCCTTTGCATGGTATAATTGCCTCATGACATATTCATACGTCAGCATTGTAACTGTTGCTGCTGGGACAGCTCGCATCATATTGGTACCAAGTCCAGCATAGAATGCCCGCCAACCTTCTTCAGCCAATATGGTCCGGAAAGTGTGGACAACGCCCTGGTACTTGGGCTTCTCGGCTCGGGGACGGGTACCCCTGGGGTCTGTACTCGTCACGCCCATACCCTGAACGAATTCCTCCCCAGCAATTGGACGCCGCTGGGTTTGTAGGCGGGTTCGAATGACTTCGTGAGGGTATGTCGCGGTACTGGCGAGAATCTTGGAGAGAATCGAGGCACCTAGTATTCCAAAGACATGAGATTTGTCATCTTCCTCACTGGATTCACCCATTCCTTGGCCGGTAAACTTGGTCTTGAGGTACTCGTAGGTCGGAAACTGTACAGCAACGTGTGTTAGGCCGAGGAGAGCAGGTGTCAAACCAGAGTAAAAAGAAACGAGGCCTTCTGAGGTGTACATCTTGCGAGCTGCATCAAGTGTTGATCGGTAGTGCCAGTCGTGTAAAGTTGGTCGTGTTGTTGGCGTGCTTGTGGCTTTTGGATAGTATGTAGAATGGTGGTCTTGCGTGTTGTGGCGGATACCGCTCTGTGACATGAGACGAGTTTTGATAACCCATATTGGGTTGGTGACGATTGTGCTACTGGCGCCTGCTATGATAGACGACCAAAAGTTGACTATGTGACTGTTGTCTATTTGGAGGAAAACTAGATCAGTATGACATTTTCGCTCGTTGATTTCATCAACTTACCTGAATGTTGTGATATATACCCCTTGCTCTTGTTATAAACCGTAAACCACACAGCCCATGTTGGCAAATAACCCATTACAATAGGCCCCAGACCACGGTAGAGACCCCTAATCCCTTCCTCTCTCCATATGACCTTCGCTGAGCCAATAAGACCGTTGTATAACTTCGGATGGCCAACATGTCGTCCCTTATTTAGAGCAGCGTAGCCACCCTGCGCCTGGAGCTTGGTCTTGATAACGTCGAGTGGGCATGTCACGACGCCTGATGTGAAACCGCCCACTGCACCGGCGACAGCGTTGAACTGGGAGTCGGAGGCGTTGAGTGCCCATCGGTGTACCGGGGTTACCGTCGCGGAGTGCATTGGAGCGTCGGAGGATGCGTAACCGTATGAGGATGCAGCATAGTCTGACGACCGGGCAGCTTCGGGAGGGGCCTGGTCGGTTGACATCCCAGTCGTCTTTTGTCGACGATGTCTGTCTGTCACTGGTTCTTTTTTGCTACTCGTTTGCGTGTGATATCAGGATTCGGGAGAAATTTGACAGAGTTTGTATCTGTCGCTATCTGTCAATCGTATAGACTATCTTGGCGATGCTCGTCCTCAACGTTCGTCTTGGCTATGGTACTATTCGTTTCCAGGCCCGTCGCAAACGTCAAGTTGATATATTTTGGGCGTCGGGACCGACCAAGGGTCAGCAACGAGGAAGTCCTGCACGCTGATGATTGTTCGAAACCAAATATATCGTAACCCTCAATGTTCAATCCAGTTCCGCCCCCAAAAATAAGACGGACCCGTCTGTCAAAGGATCTGACGTCTGTCGCTGTTGGAGCCTCGCAGCCGGTACGAAGGTACTGCGGGGGAACGCTCGCTCCCACGCGCCGTGACCGACCGCTTCCCGCTTCAGCGAATGGCGCCGGCCATTGACTTTAGGAGTCGAAAAAAGCGATAGCCTGGGGGCCGGACAAACCGGTGAGAGTTGGAGGCAAACGCGGAGACTGAGGGCGAAAAAAGAACAAGAGAAAGAGGCTGGGATGAGAGAGAGGAGAGCGTTGAAAGAAAGTTGGAATAAGAGAGGAAGTAAAGGGAAGAAGAACCAAGTTTCCCGATGGATGGCGAAACGGAGCGGATGGAGAAGCACTTCAGCGCGGGCGGCGGCGGACGGCGCGGGCGATTGACTGAGAGAGGCCCTAAATGCACTACAACCCACTATAAATGCACTACAACCGCACCCGCTGGGTTTGATTCAGTGATTTTTTTGTTGATATGGAACCTGCTGAATGCTTGTCTAACAAATGCCCGAACTACCTATGATTGCTGGTAGAAAACGCTATCGCCTGGGTTATCTTACAGAATTCTTCATCTAATCCGGGTGTATCAACTTTTTGCACCGCTGCAAGCCGGTCCTAGCGGAGACGATAGATACCTACCTAGCTTAACGCTGTAAATGAAAATGACGCAGGTATACTAGTAGAGACTAGAAAAAATAGACTGAATTCATCTAACTACAACGGTGATACACACTTGGGAGGAATATGGTTGCATATGGTATGAGAGCTCGAGCGTTGGCATGACATCTGCATGTTGCCTATGCCTGTAAATATGACCCGGGTTCCCTCGTCTCGTACAAGCTCCGATACCGATCTTGGACCCTGTTTGACGCGGGATGACGATTTTGGGCGGTTGTATTCCGAGGTTTGCAGTGCAGGAACATTTTATCCGAGGCATGAGATGGAGTGTGACTACATATTCTGTGCCTAATAGGGATATCAGCAAATGTCACTTTTGTTGACTTGGCAAACTATTGCTCTTACGAACCCATTTACACATGTTGGTTCATCCTATTTGGCCGTTTCATTCCGAGCCGGTTTCCCACGGGACAGGGACATTCAAGTGACCCCCACCTCGTCATCTCCACAGAGTACAGACCTACCTATGCACCCCAATCATGCAAGCCACAACATGCGCCACAGATCACAATCTTGAACGCCACATACATTCTTAGTCATTCACTTTTGGGTCCTTCTGCCCGACAGCCAGCGAACGCCCAAGGAATGGTCATCAAGACCACGTGACGTTCCGAGCTCTCCCAGGAAGTTTTGCAATTGCTGGCTCAGCCCATCCCCAATTCGCGCCATTTCCGACGAAACGACGACGACGACGACGACGAACAACTCCAGCCCCGACCCTTGGAACGGAACGTGTCAATTGCTCGATATTCCTCCAAAATGAAGTACTCGCTCGCCCCCTTCATCCTCCGCAGGCCGTGGCTCGCCCGCTTCTTCAAGCCCGCCGCTACCTGGTACGTCAACGCCGCCGGCTACCGCCAGATGGGTCTCAAGTATGCGAAACTCCCTCCCCTACGACGCCAATTGGATCTCGAAATGAAGGAATTGGCGATTTTTGGTAACTTTCGGCTGACAGAGGGCTTCAATTGATTGAAATAGATACGATGATCTCCTCGAGGAGGAGAACGAAGTTGCCCAGAAGGCCCTCAAGCGCCTCTCCAATGTCGAATCTTACGAGCGCATCTACCGCATCCGACGTGCTGTCCAGTGCAGTTACCAGCACAAGCTTCTCCCCAAGGAGCAGTGGACAACCTCTGCCACGGTATGAAAGATGCCCTGCGATTGATTCTCTCTACCGGCCCCTCCTCGGCAAATGAGAGTTCAAGATCCCGAGATATCACGAATGAATAGCATCGACTAACTCGCCATGCTACTACAGGACAAGCCCTACCTCCAGCCCCTGATGGAGGAGGTTGCCGCTGAGAAGGCTGAGAAGAATGAGCTCGACTCCATTGCCGTCGTCCGCAAGCACTAAACGGTTATTGAGCCTCGGGTTGGGAGGACAGAAGGGGATGTTGAATAGCAGCAGAACGGTGGTTAAGAGGGAATTGGCGCCTCCTAGAAGACTGGTGGCCACACCTCAACGGACTAGACAGTTCCCGTGTATCCTATGTATAGACGTCGTCTGACTTGACTCATTTTGCACATATCGTCATGACTTGCAAAAGTTGAACGCATGTGAATATTTTATAAAACTGTCACATGTACAATTTTGTAATTTACAATGGACTATCTGGGAATGACCTCGCGAGAAGTATATCCGCAGACAGCTCTTGCGTCGCTGTCCAAGGACCTCCAACAGAGGAAGCTTGCAGTGCCTCTTCATTTGGAGGTCCCAATCTTTCTAATGGGTCCAATATACACTGGCTGATCAGCCTTTCACAGGCATCATCTCACCGGCGCCTCCTCTTTCCCATTCCCAATCCGTAAGGATCCTTGCCTCGACGCCATACGCCGAGAATCTAGCTAGATATCGGATATCTGCTGACATTTAGCCTTTCCCTAATCCGTCACCTCCCAACATGCGACTCCGTCTGAAAAAATGGTGCTTTTCCCATCCAAATATGGCCGTTAAGCTCGTGTTAAATCATATCGCCCTCCATGACCGATGTTCGGCATTGGGGGTCTAGTGAGTGTGATAACTAGTTTGAGGTAAGGTGGTGATGAATTCCTTACACTCGCTGGTAGAAGAGCAGATAGGCAACCTTGTTGTCCTTGATGTTATCCTTCACCTGCTTGGCCTTGGTGCTGCCGTTGCTAGTACCGTTGGCAACGCTGCTCCATTTCTTCGCTCCTCCGGCAGGGCTTGTAACCTTGCTCCATCCGTCGTCGTCTCCGGCATCCTCGTCAAGGACGACACCAAATCGGTTACTAGAAGTACCAGATGCAGGGCCCTCCTTGCGAGTGTCCTTGACCTCCTCCTCTTCGCCGCCTTCAGCAACATCCTCACTTCGAACTCGGCGGATGACAGTGTCGTCAATGCGAATCCATTCGTGTCCTTCTTGGCGACGCACATCAACAGTGTAATGTCCACCGCTGGCGTTCTTCCCATGGTGGTAAACCACACTAATCAACCTATACTTGGGCATTCCATCATCACCGTATGTCTGGCGTTTCTGCCGTGACAAGGCTTCACGAGGAATCTCAAGCTCTAAGGGGTATCCGATCTTTTTCCAAATCTTGACAGTTCCATTGCCCTCTGCGTCAAACTGGAATCGCTTGAGGTGCAGGATGAGGACCGGAGGAAGTGACTCAATGAAGACTTGCTTGGTAGCCGTAACATCTTTACCGCGGGGTGAATTGAAATCTCCCTGGAGACGCTCAGGGCGGGTAAGACCTCGGAGAGCATCAACAACGTTGCGCACGTCGGGGGATCCAATATCTAGCTGAAGGGGTTGGTAAGGCTCTGTGGTGATTGAGTCCTTCAAGCCAGGTACACGGAACTCAGACCTCAATAAACCGCCGAAGATCCTGGATATGGGGCTAGATGAATTAGAGCCTGAGGATCGGGAAATGGCGGCCTTCTGCTTTCTGCCAACTTCGAGCCAGTCATCAGCACCACCAGTACCCGAGCCAACACTAGCCCTTCGTTCTTGATCAGGTAGAGTAGAGTTTTTGAGGACAGCAGTGCACTCGTCGTCAAGAGACTGCAACAGGAAACCAAGAAATTCCTCGGCATCTTGCTGATGACCCCGCTGTGACCAGTTAGTAATAAGTCTTTGGTACTTGGAAGCAGTCAAAAAGAACGCACTCTCATACTGGCGAAACGAGGAAGCTGTCTTATAGCTTCATATACGAACTCAGGCGTGAAAGGGTCACCGTAGCGTTCCAGTTCCTCGTTTTTTAGGACGGTTCGTAGAGGATCAATGCCAGCTGCGGATTTGATGATCTTGAACTCATGCATAAACATAATCCTGTGATATCATTAGCTCTGAGCCACACGAACTGAATGTACAACTTACATAGCATCGATAAGAGGAGTATCGCTCTTAAAGCTGTGAACAGCACGCTTACTGATCTGGCTCAGAAAATCATAAAATGGAAGACAAAACATCAAAACTTGCAATACCTAGAACGGGATTAGCGAAATACCGCGTGGAGAGACTGGATCAAAACATACAGAGTTCATGTAACACATGTTCCCGGTGTTAATCAGACCGCGAGGTTCGAGGAATGAAACTTGATCGGCAAGACCAACGTGGAACGAGTGAATAGCCTCCGCAACAGAGCTTGCATTAGCTTTGGAAAAGCTGGAGGCAGAGCCGTTCGGGGCTCCAACAACACTATCAGTACTATGGCCATTGACTGGAGGACCAGCAGAGACAGTACCATTGACCGCATCAGACTTTCCAGGAGCTGCAGCGGCAGGCTTCGCGAAGAGATTTGCCCAGCTTGAGAGGGGGGCCTTGACAACGGGAGCAGGTTCGGCGGTAGGCTCAAGCTCAGACTCAGCAGACTTTTCAGGAGTTTCAGCTTTCGTCGTTTCCTCAAGGGCGCTTTTGGGAGCTACGTCCCCATTTGCCGGCTTTTCAGCACGCACGGGTTTAGTATCCTTAGGGCTGGTCTTAGGAAGAGAAGGAATAGCAGGAACGGGGACGGCGGAGGGATGTGCAGCAGGTCGGTTCGTCGCGGTCGAGTTAGCACTGGTGGCAGTGTTGGTGCGCGATCGTTGCTGGACGGGGGAAACGGGACTTTCGGTAGCCTGACGAGGAGTTTCGACAGTCTCAGCGGTCTCAGATGGGACCGTCGAGGTTGCTGGAGTAAGAGCTGAGATGGAAGGTTCTGTAGAGCTGGCCTCGGGAATATTGGCAGGCTCTGCAGCCGACTGTTGCTGTTCGACGGCGGGCAGGGAGACAGCTTGACTATCAGCATTGAGATGCCTCCTCCATCTTCTTGACTTTGTGGTTCTGGCGGGAAACGTCAACTCAGGGCGAGATAGCCATGGTAGCTGACAAAGGTTAGCCTGAGCAAGATATAAAAGGAATTCGGAAAACTTACTGGTGCACGGAAAGATTCTTTGGGGGCGGAAAGGGGGGAGGGCTCCCGAGCATGCTCGGCAGGTTCAGCAAGTTCAGCAGGCTCAGCAGGCTCAATGGGCGTAGGAGGAGTGGGGGGAGCTGGCTCGGTCTCCTGCGGGACCGGGGGAGTCGGAGGAGGAAGCATCTGCGACGAGTGGGCAGAGGTGGGTGTCTGGGGCGGGATTGAAGCCGCAGCCGGAGGCTGGTAGGGGTTCGACAGAGCTGGCGACTGTGTCTGCGCAGGTCGAGGAGTGTAGGTCGGAGGGACGCTCACGCCGGACATGGGAACATATTGATGCTGGTGCATAGCGGGTGGTGATCGGGCATAGTTCTGGTAAGGCACATAGCCAGGAGAATGCATTCCGCCATTTTGATACTGTGCGCCTTGATATTGTCCATTCTGGAACTGCCCAGCTTGATATTGTCCGGCTTGGTACTGCGCATTGGGATACTGTGCGTTCTGATAATGCCCTTGATACTGCGGCGAGTACCCATAGTACTGCTGGTTGTAGTTTATGTAGTTGGCGGCATACATGGGATTCATGTGCTGATGGTGGTGGTGTTGATGGTGTTGGTGCTGCTGGTACTGAACATAGGGAGGAGGCTGTCTCCGACGAGGCGCCCCAGGACCGCCGACCATATCAGCGCCGTGAACTCCTCCAGCTCCTCCCTGTATATTCTGCCCAGCCGGCAGATGGCGGTTACTCATCGTGCCGGCTTGGGGATTGAGTGAGGACGGGAGTCGCCCAGTTGGTGCGACACCCGCGTAGAAAGCGCTGCAGCCTACTCTCGCGAACGGTCAAAGTTTCGAATGCGACGGGCTTCAGTTTGTCGAAGCTTTTGGGAGGCGATAGAGAGAGGATCTAACTTTGCGACGCGACAGGAAGTGAAGAAGCCTGATTTGACCGCAAAAGAGTAAGTTAGATTTGTCAAATCGGACCGGAGAACAAAGGCGGGCTGCTGGGTAACAAGACAGCCAATAAAGCCGCACAAACAAAGGACGAAAAGGAAACGCAGCAAAGAAATCCGGAATAAAATGAATAACTTGTCAAAGAGCGCAGCGAAAGCCGAAGAGTAGACGCACTGAGGGAGAGGGATTGCCGAGTTGCGTCAGGCAAAACAGGGGACGCTTGACGTTGCGTGCGTGGGACATCCAGTGCCAGTGCCAGTGCGGTCTTGGAGGAATAAATTTATCCAAGGCGGCCTCTGCAGCTGAATGACTACAGCGGAACGACCTATGAGCACTCAGAGAGTCAAGCCTCAACGCAAACAAGCAACAAGGCCAGGGCCAGCACGAGCCAGCAACTAAACGCACCAGGTTCATGGGCTGGAGGCAAATGTTGGTGTCTGAGGCAGAAAACTTTCCTAGCGAGGGACTGGGATCCACTCAATCGAGGCCAAGCCCGGCATCGCTCATCAACATTAAGATCCCTGCCTGAGATCACTTACTACCCAACTGAAACCCTCATATATAGAGAGAAATGGTTTAAATATTCACAATTGACGCTGAGTTTACGCCTTACACCCGTATCCATGATTGCAATACCATACTATAATCCTTGACCTCAACTCCCACCAAAGATGCACGCTCATATCTTTCAAAAACCCTCCCTTATTTACTCGTCGCGAAACAGCCATCTACCACCGGGGCGCATAGCCTCTCGATGTCTATCCCGAACTGTCTGTTTTTCTCGCTGCACAGCCTCGGATCTCTCCGCCTCTATCTCCTGCGTGTTTGGAAAGTCTGCATTCCAAAATCCCGGAGGACTTCGCATTCTTGAGTAGTGGTATCGGTGCTTCCCAAACTTATTGGCAAGCTCCTGTGTCTTGGCTTCGATCCACAACTCATCTCTTTCCTTCTTACCCATTGTGCCTAACCGATAGGCAAAATCGCCCAAGTATTCCTCCAGCAACTTCTGCTCCTCTTGTCGTTGAGCGGCCGTGAAAGGAGGATCGGGACGCTGAGAGAGGGCGAGTGCCCGGAAATGTTTCCCACAACAATGCATGTCAGTGCAGCCTTGCATACGAGACCTCTCATCTCTATCGCGGATCACATCCGAAAATGCGAAATTATGTCCTTCGTTGGCTTGAGGGTTGATCTTGAAGTCGTCTGGGCGTAGTTCTGATATTGGTTTGCGCCGTAAGGCCGATGAAGCCTCCCCCTTGGCGGCCAACGGAGAGCGCGTATTCTGGGGTGTAAACTTGGAGCTAGCTCCAACATCGGTTGACCGACTTGGTGTATTCATCTGTTGGACGGAAGTTTTGTCTCTAACTCGACTTCCTTGTTCAAATGGAAGCACGCGCCTCCCTGGAATTGAGAGGTCTTCGGTGGTTATGTTTGGTCTTGCTGCCGTTCTGGGAGTCAGTCGCCCAGTAAGCGTGTTATCCTGAGCGGCAGGACTGTTCAGCAGTGTATCCAATCTCCCTCTAGGAGTTGTAATTGCACTTTTGTCTTGTCTATATGGTTCTCCATCCTCAGCCAAAGTTGAGATGCCACGTCCCAGCCCCTTTCTGAGGGGAGTATCTGGCTTCTCTCGACTTGCCTGCATCACTCTTCGATTCACACTCAACGGCGTGAGTGCTGAGGTTCGTTCGATTGGTCGAGCTGTTTGAGGCACAGGATCTGGCTTGACAAAAAGAGTTCGGGGGGTTGTAGCTGTCGCAAATGCTTCATTCTGGATCTGCTCTAACCGTTGTGACTCTTCTAATTCCCGGCGTTTCCTCGGCGTCAATAACTTTTGTCCAACATCCCCTAGATCCATGCTCTCTTGCGGGAGAAGAGTAGCAGGTCCCAGTGGCTCGATAGGGCTCGAGGAGCGCTCGTCTACCTCGAGTTTCACCTTCTGTAGAGGTGATTCGTTGATATCTGTGTTGTCGCGTTTCCTCTTTCGAACCTCCCTTTCAGATACCACGACTGGTGTGTCGGATGTCGGTTCTTCTTTGATTTTCACTGGGCTGACATATCCCTGGAGCGGTAACCCTGGCAGTTCTTCGTCGTGGTGTCTCGATTCCGCTTCACTTTGTGTTGCATCTGAGCTGGGATTGGCGGCTGTTGTGTCAGGGAGAGGCTGATTGTTCTCAGCGTGGAGAGAAGCAGCGGCCAAGGGAGGAAGATCCAGGTCTGCTTGCTCGAGGCCAGCCTCAGAAGTGAAGCTGGTACTTGGACTGGGGGCGACATCCTCTGTCCTTGCCGCTGGCAGTGTGGTTGCTCGGGAGTTTCTGTTTTGACGATCTGTGATGCTGATTCCGTGCTCCTCCTCTGCTGCCTTGATCTTCTTTTCTAGCAGTGTCGCATGACTAATCCACCGATCGCGCTCTTCTTTTCTCTTTCTCAAAGCATTCTTTGCGTGTTTGAAGTTTGTGGAGAGTGCCTTAAACTTGTGACTAACTTTAGCACATTCAAGCTTCCAATCTGGCTCATTTCCTGGAGTGTTGATTTGAGGCGATTTCTGTTGCACTGGAGCCGGTGTGTTTCCAGTTGCTTGCTGTAGTTGTTGCTTTAATCTGGCATTTTCAGCCACTAACTCAGAAACTCGAGACGCGTGATCATCACGTTGCTGAAGAGCTTCATCGAGATCCTTCTTGACCACTTCAAGATCTAAAGCGGGTTAGTTGTGTCTTTCGCGGCGTGTCATTCAAGCTAATGACGTACCTGATGCGATCTGCTGGTCAATTAAATCGCAAGCGCTGGTGATGGCATCCAAAACAGCCGGACGACCAGTAGCAAACCAACTTGCCATTGTTTTGTATACCAACTGATTGTCATTTCCGTTGTATCGACTTTTGACCCGCAGGTGTGTGCAACGGTTG
Source organism: Fusarium austroafricanum (assembly GCA_012932025.1). Lineage (NCBI taxonomy): Eukaryota > Fungi > Ascomycota > Sordariomycetes > Hypocreales > Nectriaceae > Fusarium > Fusarium austroafricanum. The sequence goes on from JAADJG010000176.1 coordinate 82,824, forward strand.
AAGTATACTGTAATCAGCCTGGGCGTGATGCAACATCGACGCGTCTCCACATTTGACCAACGCGGCGATTTCCACTTCAGGGACTGCCGGCAACCCCACGTGACCACCATCAGGGGACTCATGATTGACGGAGCCTTGTCATATATCAATAGTGAGAGAAATCACGGAAATCGGGGCAAATGGATGCATACTTGGACGCACATAAGATCTGAATCAGCATAAATTAGAGCTACAAGGCTTCGATAGACCGGACAAAGCATTCTAAAACCCATGCTATCTCCCCTCCTATCCCCCCACCTTACTCATACACCTCTTGGGGAAAAGTATCTAAAAACGCACCCACTAGAATTACCAATACAACTAATATTGTTCATTAATCTTGATCCTGGGAAAGTGTCCAGCACTTGCGCATTCCAGTACCCATCGACTCTTCATCAACAGCCTCACTAGTTGCCCATCTCAGTCGACTTGAACCAAGAGACTTGGTGTCGGCCAAATCGCCATCTTCAAAGGTGAACAATTGAACGTGCATAGTGAGTTTCAAGTGGGAGAAGAGCCAAGGTACACTCCCCAATTCACCCATATACTTGGGCTTCACTGCCTTGCCTCCATGTTCATCAGCCAGATTGGAGACGTAAGTCAGTGCTTTTGATCGTCGTTTTGCTGGAGTGTTGCCCTCTTTTAGATCCTCAAGCATGTAGCTGGGAAACTCCCACAGGCCAGCTAAAAGCCCCTTCTCTGGACGTCTCTGAATCAAATATTGCCCGTCAGCTCGGCGAATAACGCAGACCAATGTTTCTTCTTCTCGGACGGCCTTCTTGATAACTTTGAGTGGAAATTTGCGAGCATGGTCAACGATGACCTCCATGCCGCGAGCATTTGGGGCTGCCTCAGTCTTGGTTGATGGTTTCTTGTCTTCGGTTGGTCCCTTGAAAGCAAAGGCCGACAAAGTCATCTGCTTACCTTGCTCTCCATTTGTCTTGGCCTTTTTTGAAGTCTTGGCTTCGACTTTGACTTCTGGTTCGTCTGAGGCTGCCTCTTCTTCGAAAGATTCGCAAAGGTTGCATAAGTCTTCAATATCTCGGATCTTTGCGTCATGGTTTTTGCTTGAGACCAACGTTTTCCCTTCCGCGTAGGCGCGACATGTAGATGTGATGGGGCACTCGGAACAGTTTGGCTTTGGTACGCAGATGGTGCTTCCGAGTTCCATGAGAGCTTGGCCCCATCTTCCAGGCCGGTTGCTGGTTTCGACGTCCTCGCCAGCTTTAGTATTAGTCCTATCGCGCGCAACGGCTTTGACAAGGGCATCGGCAGCAGCCCAGAGCGTGTCGATGACGACTTTGTTGGTCTTCACGTTGCCAAACAATCCAAGCTGTCGGCTCAAAACGCGCAGGACATTTCCATCAACCATAGGTGCAGCTCGTCCAAAAACAATGGCTGAAATGGCGCCAGCAGTGTATCTTCCGACACCAGGAACCCTTGACTCGAGATCTTGAGTACATGAAGGCAGTAGACCTTTCATAGCCGAATCGTTCACCACCAATTTTGCCGCCTCGTGAATTCTTGTTGCTCTGCTATAGTACCCCAGACCACGCCAAGCACTGAGAACATCGTCGGCGCTTGCAGCAGCGAGATCGTGAATTGTTGGCCACTTTTCCATCCACCGTTTCCAGTAGTCAATGACCACGGCGACTCGCGTTTGCTGCAACATGATCTCGCTGATCCAGACCTCATACGCCCGTCGCTCTAAAAGCCTGCGAAGTTCATCATGTCCATGATCCTTTGGGTTTATCCAATCCTTGCGCCATGGCATCGAACGTTTGGTGCTAACACCATCAAACCAAGCGAGAAGTGCCTGCCGAGAAGATGCTTCTTTGAGTAATAGGGGTCGGTGATATGAGAGATGATGCTGCCTTGATGGAGGGGAGCATGCAGCCTGACTCGTCTCTCCTTCAGTCGAAAACAAAATCGCATGGATTTTCAAATTTGCATTTTTGCTTCTTTGGGGCTGTGTTTTCCGTCGCTTTGGTGAAGGTTGTTTGGTATCATTTTCTGGTGTCGCGTCTCCTTCAGACGCGTCGAAATCTTCGTCGTGACAAGCAGAAGGGCGTTTTATTGTGCGCCTTTTGACTATATGAGTATTCTCGTCATCAGGCTCCAGCTGAGATGAGAGCTTCTGCGAAGCAATGAGCGCACTTGAACGCGTTGTTCGTGCTTGTGTTTTCTGGAGGAATTTGTCCATAATGTTTGATCGGTTTGGTGACAGGTAACTAGGCGCCACCGAAGGAAATAAAATACCGAAGATTCCGACTTATTAAAGCATAATGGTATGGTGCTAAACTCTTAAATCATTTACAGAAAAATGACCATGCGAGAACTTATAGCCGTACAAGTGAATGTAGTTGATGCTTAAGTTTGGTGGTTGTTGTGAAGACTATCTAGGTAATTAAACTTAGTGCAGCAGCATTGGATGGCTAAATTAGAGGTGCGATTCCACCTCAAAAGTACCCAACGTTCATTCGTGACTTGAACCACCCAAATTATATTTCTGCTCAATACCTTTTTTGTACTCACTCAGAATACGGATTTTTGATAACTTATATACTTTCAGAGTGATAGCTCAGTACTTCTATAAAGATGAGCTGCTTGCCCAAGCCATCATAGTGCCAATTTTTATAAACTGCAACCTACCCTCCCCCTGTCTCCAGGCCACCCTCCTCAGACAGGCTCTGTACAAACAAGTACCCAAGATGCCATTCCCTGCCTGCTTTCTTGCCTCAGCTATCCTGTGCAACCCCCCTTGAGAATTGATCGCAGCATATAGCAAACCATAGAACCCCCTATGAATTCTCTTTGTGCACTTTGTTCTGGTATTTTTCAAGGGCAATATGTCCCTTCGAATGTGCTTGCCGAGAAAGACCTGGTTTATGCTGATGAAGCGGATTTTTACATCGGCGGCTTCACAAAGAAGAGGACTGAATGGAAAGTCCAACTCAAGCGTTATCAGGGGAAAAGCCGACCAGTCCCGTATAATCACTATGATCTTGATAATCTGGTAGAATCTGCGAACGAGTGTAGCCTATGTGCTATGATCGTGGAAAGGCTACAGCTGGATGACCAGTCAGCGGCCATTCCTGAGATGCTGAAGGAAATAAAGGACTTGAAGGGTCATATCGTAGGGATCCCTATCATAAAACCAAAAGAGGGAAAATTCTCAGGTATATTTACTCTTGGATTTCTCTATGCCACCTGGGATTCCAAGAGAGATCGGTGGCATGGCCATACCTTTCGAACATTCGATGGTTTCATGGCAATCAGTAAGTTGACGTTATTCTTTAGTATCCACGTCTCTAATGAGTTCAAGCCTTTCCAAAGCCGACAGCCGATCTATTTGGAAGCCCATGTTCGATCGACAGGAGTCATTGTTGAGGATCAAAAATTGGCTTGATTCATCGCCAACAACCTCAATCTTGACTCCTCGGCTGCCAACAAGACTGCTTCACTGCTGACCATCAAAGAATCCGAGAGAAGATCCGACAGTCAAACTGGTAGATACTGTCGGTTTCGATAAATATACTCGATATGTCGCCCTCAGTCATCGCTGGGGTGCAGTGCAACCCCTCATGCTGTTGAAATCTCTGAAAGAGGCATTTCATCGCGACATCCCCTTTACCTCAATACCGCCGACATTTCAAGACGCTATGAAACTATCGAACGTTCTGGGTATCGAGTACATCTGGATAGACTCACTTTGCATCATTCAGGATTCCGTGGATGATTGGCAAACCGAAGCTGCATATATAGCTTCTATTTATTCCCTGGCACATGCTACCATCTCAGCTACTGCCGTTTAGAACTCTGCGGCTGGACTTGAAAACCAACACCCAATGCTCCGACATCCTTGCGAAATCGTACCATCGTGGTTAGGTTTCGAGAACGAGATCCCCCCAGGTCCTGCTAGGATCATAAATAGAGCTGCTTTCTGTGACGAGGTTCTTTCCCGGCCGCTATTTCGTCGAGGGTGGGTCTTCCAAGAATGGATTCTCTCACCAAGAAACTATCCACTACGCTCGAGATCAGCTATGGTGGACATCAGCCTCGGGCATGAAGTCTGAAGGGTTTGCCGCGAATGAGACTTGCGAGGGATTTGCGTTTGACGTCCATCGACAATATATCACCACGATGGCTCCAGGGACTCTATACTCGACTGAAAACCAGAGCAAAGAAGGTCTTCAGCGAGTTTGGCATGCTCTCCTACAAGAGTATATGTCGCGCTCTCTCACGTTTGAGTCTGACCGCTTGGTTGCATTCGCTGGCATTGCTGATCTATTTCAAAGCCATACACAGATATCACCAAACTCATACCTGGCAGGAATATGGCGGCATACTCTCCTTCAAGATCTACTTTGGACTATAAGTGATGGAAGAAAAGTTTCGACCCCTCAAAAGTACCGCGCACCATCATGGTCGTGGGCCTCAGTTGAACCAGCACCGGGCGGTAAGTTCTTGATCGGAAGCAAAGACATAAATCTGGAATTGGACGACATTGGAGAGCCTTGGATTCCTCAGCAACTGTAATCAACGCATCAGTGGAAACAATTGGATCTGAATTTGGATCTGTTTCTGGAGGCTGCATAACCCTTCAGGGGCCGTTGATCAAGGCCTGTGTCTCCATGAAGATGATCGATCTTTCGGATCGTCTCACTAAAGAACAAGCTGTAGAGTTTGTCTCAGGTGGCAGATTGCGATATGTTGAGAATCATGTATCAATACCAGGGTTCGACGAAGTACCAGCCATGGGGAACTATACAGAAAATATGTCGACCAAGGCTCAACTTGATGATCTTTTTCCAACTGTGCTGGTTGAGCAGGACATTGGTGTCTACCTGGCTGTCTTTTATCGCCGCTTCAACCACGATGGAAGCCCTATTGCCCACGCTCTGGTTCTTGTCCGGGGCATCGAGAAAGCCGAGTTTCGTAGGATTGGCTATGTGACTATGACAAGAGAGACTATCGAGCCGGCGGCTAAGGATAGAGACTTTGGTGTGTATGCGGCTCTCACGGACGAGGGAGACTATCTCAGTGTTGGAGATCGACCTGGGATCTACAACTATCGAATTGTCTAGGTAGTCTATTCAGGAGCTTCGTCTAGGATTCATCACCATCTCTTCCAGGCCATAGAAGCCTTTTGCGGAATACTGCCGTAATCGTTGCATACAATACTATGAACCACATAATCACAAGTAAGATCGTCAGTGCACTTGACACCCACTGTATCCCTTCACTCCGCAATTCTTGTCCAATATATGCTGTGGCGAGTGTGAAGCCAACATTGGGGAAGACAAAAGCCCACCAGGACATGCTGAACTGTAATTTCCACCTATGTGCCGAAGATAATACGGCGAGGAGGCCGAACCCAAAGAACCAGAAACCAACGCACCAGATCCATATACCAACCCAGAGTGCCAACACTCGAAGGATCTCGTTCGCCATTGGGTATGTCGCAAAGTAACCATAGCCATCTGGAAATGACCTCGACATACCGATGATGGCGACCGCAGTGTATCCCGCTGGACCTACGGCAATGAACATGCCCGGTCGCATTGCTGGTGCCGGGAGACCATCTTGCATTAATCTACCAAGATACAGCGGGTACATGAGTAATGCAACCGTCCAACCTAGGCCTTGAAAAGTCAAGCCGGCGACCAACATCGACATGCGGTGCTCTGGGCTTTGAGAGGACATCAGAGAAGAAGCGAGCGTTCCGGTGAGCATGGCCGGGAAGATGGGTAGGATCCAAGCTGGCGTCATGGAATGGATGGGAAGATGTGCCCCGGTAAATAAAACGTAGAACTGGACAATGGCTGATAGCAGCGTAATTGCTGCATATATCCAAAAACAAACCCGCAGCGTAGTGGCCAGCCAAGGCCCAGCAGCAGGTATCCCATATGCCGCGGCATTGGCGATAATGGTAGCGACACTGAGCAAAGAGCACGGAAAGAAAAGACTCTCAGTAGGGTGCATCAGGCTCTTCCTCAGCGCATTCGGTGTTGTAGCGAAGCGTAATACGAGGCCCAACACAACAGCGGCAAAAATCACTAACGTAAGGATAAAGTAGATTTTGCCGATGACCTGCAATCCTCGGAACTGATGAGGTGTAGAATGCAGTAGCAACGCAATACCGCCCGTACTCATAACGAAAGTGAACCATGCCCATGTTATGTGCTTAAGGCGCTCTATAATTCGTATCTTGGTTGCGGATTTGAAGCGTTTTTGACCTGCGACTCGTGTGTGGCCTTCTTTCCAGTTATCGTTGTCCATGCTTAGGACGCGGGGTTTGAAGTCGAGACGGCCATCACCGTCGGCTGAGAAAGACATTTTGAACGCGAGGATGCCAAGTAATCATAGAGGATTGACCTTTCGAGAATTCGCCAGAAAAGTAGGTGGAGGATGTAGCTGGAGTCGGTCCACTATTTGATCAAGGTCGTGGTGTTGATGACGAGGCGGAAGTTCTTGATGGGTCATCTTTAGTCATGATTACCATAAAAGCTAGGACATGAGGTTCTTTGCAGGCCAATTATTTAATAGCTCAAGGAACGTGTTGGGGTGTATAATATTGACTGAAGATAGGTAACCTGAGGAAGCTGTATTAATCTGGGCCGAAATAGCTTACCTACTGCAAGTTCCACCATGAGCTAATGGCCTGATACTGATGTCAGGGCATTACGTCTAATACCCACCAGCTATCAAAGGCAAGCTTGAACTAGACCAACTTCACCATGAACTACCTATAATAAATTATGGATCGAAGTGTTTTTGTTCGGCCCTTTATTATTGATACAAAGTAGCTAAATAGGCATTATCTGATTCGAAGATGCCGTTGCTCTGCCCTGCCCTCCAGAGCCCAAATGCCGATCGACTCTAGTAGAGGCCATCTTTTTCCATGGTGTTTTTCAAAACTATACAAATACGATCTGCTAAACTGAGCCAACTCAAAGCAGAAACTGAAACATGTCTTGAACATCGTCCAGGGCCCAAATCACCATCAGGATCTTTCCGGAAATCAACAGCATCCACTTTACGGGGAAGGAGAAGTTCTAGTGCTTCAACTCGCTCTCCAAAAACCTCTTATGGTCCCAACTGGCTCCAGGGTTGCGTGCCAAAGCCTGGCTCGAAAGCCATTCCCCACAGGTTGAACTCATCCAGAAACCTGGGGATTGTTTGCTCTGTCAGGTTTGCAAATTCGCTGGGACTAGCAAAGTTCCTGGTGTTAAACAAAACAACCCAATCAAGATCTTTGCGGCTCTCTGCGTGGGCGCGAGCGCCTTTGATTTGGCCTCTACGGAACCCTATTTGTCGAGGTCCAGTTCCTCTAACAGCTAGACATCAAACCATTAACCTTGAACGAAACAGTGCTTTGGAGGGTTTTCGATACTTACAATGCTTCGCAAGGAATCGGGCGACTGTACTGGCGCTCGCCGCAAGAGAAAAGGCTGCTCCGCACTCTTCTTTGATGGCACCATCGCCTCCATATTCGGCAGGGACCAATTGATCAGATAATGGGTGTAGTGGATCAGGTCCAATCTGCAGGCTCTCTGGGATGATAGAGTCATCCCTATGTTTGTATGCCGCAGTCTCGTAAAGCTTGATATCGAGACCATCGAGGATATGCTCTTCCAAGAAATTAAAGTAAGGCATGCCCGTAATATTGCTTACGAGATATCCCAGGAGCATGTTTCCATAGTTGGAATAGGCCTCGCGTTCGCCTGTATTAAACTGCAGGGGCTGAGTGAGCATATACTCAACAATATCGCGATCGGTTGCTGGCTTTTCTCCTTTCGTCGGCAGGGATTTCGCAACTTTGACGAACTCGAATGCAATATCCTCACCAGCCTCCTTTCGGTCCCACCCTCCTTTGTGATCAAGAAGATTTTGAACAGAAATGAACCTGGCTCGTTCGTCCTTGGGATAATAATATCGCAGGATATTGTGGACAAGCGATCCGTACGTAAGCCTCCCTTGATCCACCATCCATGTAATAGCAGCGTAGAGAAAGGTTTTGCTCACGCTTGCCAGAGGAAACCTATCATGAGGATTAACTATGGGGCGGTCGTCTTCGGCCCAGGTATAGCCTCTCTCAGCTAAGATTTCACCGTTGGATGCGATGGCCACTTGAGCCTGTCTGACTCCATTCTTCTTCATGAACTCCTTCATTATATTGTCCAATCTCTCTCTGGCTAGCTCGTTCCCGTTAAGGCCCGTAACCTCTCCTGTGGCTGTCCAGAAGCGAGGTTTGGGGGTGACCATTTGTTGGAAAATAACATTGTACTGCTCCTCGTCTTTGGATTCGCCCCCTTGTATATCTGTCGGGAAAAGACCCCTTTTCTTCTCAATCTCGATTCTTCGAGAGCTGTTGCGTTCAAGTGTGTTGCGCTAGCCCACTCTCCGACACTTGTGTCGGTGAAAATAGGGGAAATTTTGAAGTCGTCGGACATGAAGAGCTTAGAAGGGCGCCAGAAACGTTTCGCAATATTTGCAAGAAACGTCCCTTCAAAGTCTACGTTGGGAGCGTAATACAACACGACATTTTCCCTGACGGGGTTCTCGTGACGTAGAATACAATACCTTCGATCATTTGGCGTCCCGTACATTCGGAAGCCTTGGATCTTCATTGGATGTTCTTCACCCTTTTCAATATATGACCTAGGCATCTTTATATCACAGTCTGGTATCCAATCCGTGCCGTTGCGTTGCTCCATGATACCAGCGAAGATAGCCTCCTTGGCAGGTCCAGTAGCGGTGACATGAGTAGAGACATAGCCTTTCTCTGCCCATTTCTTAACCCACGCATCGTAGGTCTGTTTGTTCACATCATGGATTGTTTTGAAGTCAGGGCCTATCTCTTGAACCCAGGTGGCGGCGTATTTGACTCGATCGGCAGGGCCATAGGAACTCAGCGACTGTGGTCGGTAACCACGACTTTGCAGGTTGAACTCCCTTTTTCTGTGCTCTTCTCCATCGACACCGTAGTAGTATTCGACGTACTGAGGGGCCTTTCGAGGAGAGACTACAGAGTATTTTGAGTCGTCGAGGTCGTGGGGCCAAGGCAAAGCTCCCACTGAGGGTATGATTAGAAGAGATGCCAAAAGGCATCCAAGAGGCCTTAATCGCATCCGATATGGCCAAGACTAATGCAAGGGATCGTTTTGTCGAGTTTTCTCGTTTAGAAGTGGATAATAGTAAAGGCGCGTGTTGAGGTAAACTAAAGTGAAGAAAACTACTCTCTATCCAAATGCCAAAGAAGGGCTTTTAAACCCTTGATCCTGATAAGGTTGAATGGGGCTGAAATAACTTTCTATAGGCATATAAATGTGATTACTATATACGTGGTACGAAAGAAGGTTCTTGATGTTGAACGATAAGAATACTCTGTAACAAGTATACCCGAGGAATGCAAAAGGGGCCGAAAGTATTAGATTAAACTCTATATCTTTTTTATTAGTTATCGTATAAGAAGAATCTCAGGGAATAAATGAAACTTCGGTTTTCTTTGAAAGGTTGTTCCTAGGTTCATCTCAACCACCTTGCCCGTCGTTGTCTCGAACTTAGCTATGGGCTTTCAATACTCTGGAATATTTATTCAAACAGTAATGTAGCATATCAACATAGAAGCTGACTCTTTTTAAACCGGTTCATTCAAACACTTGTCCTCAATGCGTATCTGGTATTGGCTACTGCTTAGAACATGTTGACTTTCAGGTCGCATCGTTCGGGGTCCCCCTTATGTTATGTCATACTGGCTTGCTGCTGCGTCAATAGCAGACCAAATTCTTGAAATATGCGAGGGGTACTTAGAGGGCGAGGATAAAAAATCTTTGCTTGCATCTGTTCGTAGGCTACTTCAATGGCTGCGGGAGGGAATACTGTAAGCGGAAGAGCTTTACCAAGATAGATTTGCAACTCATAACTCAGACAACAATTCATTGGGGACTCTAGGAAGATTCTCCTTCTCTTACTTTTAGCCAAGCATAATAACCTGAGTAGATTCATGGCCAGGTAACTGTCTAAATTCAAAACTTCTGGGTTGCAACGAATGAAAGCAATGGTCCATATATCTCCTCGACAATAGATCAACAGTTGACCGAATAGTCCTGTTGTTAGCCCAACCGATCGATGTAGTATAGAAACATTATATATTTTCCTGACGATTAACAATAGACAGACATATGAACTCTTCAGCAGCGCAGATACTGAGATTAGAACCGAAGCTCGCAAGACATGGTGTAACGGGTTACCTGCCTTTGATTTCATCTCGAAATTCGCATTCAAGCCGGCCAACTTATTCGGGAAATCCACAACCTACGCATCCGATTTCGAGAAGGGAAAGGCGAATGTGCCATCGGAACCAAGTCAGTGTTTCAAGCTGACCGATGTTTGTCGTTGCCAGGAGGCTAATCGAGGGTGTTGTACAACAGGTCTGTATCCACTCTGCTACAAACTGGGTACAATTCTCCGATGTTCTGTGTGTACGGCATCCTTGCTTGAATACAGGTGCCACTGCGTCAGTTGAAAAAGAGCCAAGCAAATTTAGTTGTCTCGTTGGAAGAGAAAACATTCTTTGGGAGAGGAAAGGTGCCGAGCGACGTCGGCCCATCGCAGGATCACGCAGAGGCAGATTCAATTCGAAGATGGGGTCAGACGATGTTGTATAATTTATGGTGTTGGGACAAGCAGCCCAATGAATATGAAGTGAGTAGACATATTGTCTCAGAGTATTTTGATAAGTTAAGACAACCTCCGTGTATTCTTCAGTTGACAAGACCTACGAATATTGGATGCTGCTTGTTTTGCCGATCTTGATCTGGAAGCTATAGCTCCAGACACTAAGCCTGGAATGGTTAGGATCCCCGCCTTGCCCCATCTGTGCGGCCGCGCCGTTTCTTTGGCGATCTCGCCTGATTGTGCATGGTTAGGGCAACTGCATTGTATCACGTTACAGCGATGGATGCAGGGTGTTATCCGTCTCGGACATGCTAATGCTGGAGAGATTGGCGGCCAGGACGAGTTCAAGATATACCAGAAGACATAGATTAGCCCCTCAAGAAAACATATGGTGCAAGTCGTTGCATGTCTTTGTTTTGGTGCTGTTGAGATGGCTTCGGCCTATGGCAGTATCGCCATAACCATGGGTTGATGTGGCACAAGATGAACGATAGCTTGATCAGTCGTATCTCAACTCCGATTTTAGTATGTTGCATCATCTTTGTACGACTTCATAGGGCTTGAGACACCAAAGGAACAGCCGTGAAGGCAGTGTAACCGCCAACTCAGATGATAAACGCCTTGTCAGACTGACATTGTACTTCCTCGTTTGACTCGAGGGCATCGAGGATAACTACAAGCGAGCCAATGCCTGTTAAACACAATGACAAGCCACTTTATTTGAAGCGTTTTCTCGGGTAGAGACATATCGATTGACGTTGTAAATACGAATATCTGGTGAAATGTGATCGGGTGATTGCACAGTGCCCCAGCCAGATCCCATTTCACGATGCTGGCGGGGTGGAGGCATGCACTGCAAGGGACAGCTTGCAGCGGAGGACCAACGATTTGTGCCCTGAAGCGAGATCATGCCCCCACTGTTGGTTTAGACGCCCTGGGCCAGGGACATCAAACAAGCCCGCAGCAACAGGGCAGGAGCGGCACCTCAGTCTCAGCTCCGCACTTACTCAAACCCGTCAAAGCGCGTGAAAACTCCCCTTGACTTGAACTTGTCCTTGATTCTCTCTTTCGCACATCACCACAACTTTTCCTCAAATCCTCGTTTGATCCCCTTCCCTTGCAGCCGCAAGCAATTCAATTTCTCGGTAAGTTTTCGAGTTTATGACTTAGAGTTGAACTCTATATATCTATCTCCCAAAGCCCTATCTCCTTTGCTGTGCACACGCACCATGGCCCTCAGCACTCACTGGAAAAAACCTGGAGCAAAATTACTGGGAAATCTCTGCACCCCGCCCCCGCCTACCACTTTCAGCTATCGCCATTGCTACTGGGTGGGCTCAAAACCTCCATCGCGAAGTTAACAAGAATAACTGTTGAAATATTCGACAGTCAGTCACTGTTTAACGCTATTACAACTCCAATTGCAAAGCCCAAGAGTCCCTGAATCACCCTCTCGCGCCTTTCAGCCACCTTGATTCAGAAAGTTTGTGTTTTCTCGTCGGCGCAACAGAGCTTTTCCCCTCCAGTGCCCCCTCTTCTCACTTCAAACTCCGTCACCACCCATCAGCCCCTCGCCAATCTTGTGCCTCTATCGGAGCTTGGGGCGCATAACCACACACTCTTTTGTGCACCTTCATTCATTCATGGCTTTCAACTTTGTTGCTTCTTGAACTGACCTGAGAATCTCAGAAACCCTTTCACACAGCCACTCAACTTCTCAAAATGGATTCTTTCCAGCAGCAACAGCAGCAGCCCCGTGGCGCTTGCTACTCCTGTGAGTTTCGTCTGTCTCCAGCCTCTCCATGAGCACGTCACACGCCAAACCCTCTTTCCAGACCAATACAAGCTTTCGCGCTTGGTCTCGCTCCAAAAGCGATCCAAATTAGTGCCCAAGTTGTTTAGACTCTGACACTGGTGTTGTGGCTTGTCCTTTGACGTATTTCTGCATGGTCGGGTTGGTCGCGTGCCCTGCACTCACCACAGTACTGGCTTGGCGACCGCTCCTCAATCTCACTGATCGTCAATCTGCGATACCTCACTCTCACTCATTTTTCTTCTTGTTTTTGAACACACGCTAACATGATTTCAAGGCGGTTCTACCGGCCACCAGGTATGATGCGTGTATCAACGTCTTCGCTTTGTTCATTTAACTCACTGTCCTACCTAGGCCCGTGACTGCCCTACCAAGGGTCCTGCTAAGTGGTGAGTATCTTCTGGAAATTATCCGCATAGTTTCTTTACTGACTAATACCCAGCTACAACTGCGGTGGTAAGCCTGACTCGCCTTGATCATATGCTGGAATGCTGCAGACTAACATGTCTCACTACAGGCGAGGGCCACATGAGTATGTTCCTCACCATCACCTTCCTTGACTTTGGCTAACTCGTTACAGGCCGTGACTGCACTGAGCCCATGAAGGACAACAAGTCCTGCTACAAGTGCGGCCAGCCCGGTCACATCTCCCGTGACTGCCCCATGAGCGGCGGTAGCGGCCAGGCTACCGAGTGCTACAAGGCAAGCCGACCATTCTCTTGAAGTTGATAATTATTGACTAACAACTTTGCAGTGCGGTGAGATTGGTCACATTGCCCGCAACTGCACCAAGTCCTCCTACGGTAACAACTATGGCGGTGGCTTCAGTGGTGGTGCTGGCAAGACTTGTTACTCTTGCGGCGGCTACGGCCACATGTCTCGTGAGTTTCGACTTCGTGGTGAGAATTGATCTTGGCTAACCGAATCACAGGCGAGTGTGTCAACGGCATGAAGTGCTACAACTGTGGCGAGTCTGGCCACTACTCCCGCGACTGCCCCAAGGAGTCCGCTGGTGGTGAGAAGATCTGCTACAAGTGCCAGCAGCCTGGACACGTCCAGTCTCAGTGCCCCGGCAACTAAAATGGTATCTCGTTTACTCAGCATGATGACTGAGACGAGGTTGACGTGGTGACCCGTTGATACCCACGGACGATTTATTTCCTAGTTTCTTTACGGCATTTTTGACAAAAGTTCAACTTTCTCGCACGACTTTTTATGATCATCACGGCAGAATGGAGGCTCACAAAACAAACCGTGCGCAAATCTCGACGACTGGCTGGCGGTGCCCAGCCTTGATTGGAACATATCCGCATTGGATTTCGTCACACAACGAACGACTACGACCATGAAAACGGCTCGACTTTGAGAGACGGATGGTGACGGGTGGAGAGTGGCGAGATCAAAAAGAAAATATTGGTGGCTTGCAGGCAATGTTTCTCAGCACCTCTGGTGTTGTGGTTACCTGCGGCTGGTGGAGAGCCCAAGCTGAGGAGAGCTGGGTGTGCTCCTTTGGTAGTCAAGTCGAGATGAAATGTGTTGATCCCGACGTTGTGGAAACTCTAACCTGGTGTGACTGTTTGTGTGTTTCGATATTGCCGACCACTTCTCTGCATTAATAGCATATGGACAGGCGTGTAGAAAGATGATGATCAAGGCTCAGAGCCGAACAGGACTGGTCGTTGATATCAGGGCATCAATTTATGGGGAAACACATCTTTTGAGTCATAAGCCGCTTGGCCCGGCCGGTCATCAACGAATGATGGACGAGTTGTAGGTGACACAGATGGAAACTCTTTCGGATATTTGTGGTACAAGGCCTGCATACAGAAAGGCTCGAGGCTCAGAGTGCGCTGGGGCTTTTGACTCTGGCATCAGACTCTGGCTACCTTCACATATCAATATGGTGATCTGTTCATCAGATCCTTTCACAGCGAGCTTAATTGGTTCCTCAAACGACCGACTGGGTTCAAGCGAACATCGGAGAGAGCTTCAAGGGGCCAAACGCGGATGTTTCGAATTCCGCTCATGCTTTGAATTCGACGTACCAATGCTTCGCGAGTTATTGTGGATTAGGTCAAAGGAGCACTCATAACCATCCGAGGAGTCATCATATTCCATGTTACGGTTAAGAGGGCATATATAAACCTATCTCAGGAGGTTGATATACAGACGAGAGAATGATGAATATAAATATCTTTGTGTGATGCAGCACCAAAAAATAGATTATATAAATAATCAAAAAACAAAGACAAATATGCAGGAAGTGCACAAGTTAATGTGCCTAGTGAATAAATCTCTGGTGTGTCAAAGGTTTGTGTTCTTATCTGTAGCTCAGGACTAAGCAAAACTTTGAATTTCAAAAGAGTATCTCAGCATATCTCCACACACACGAGACAATGGTAAATCTGAATATTTCTGCTTGCACATAAATAAGTATTGGTCTTGGGTCAGACTGTCACTTGAGCTGACACAAAAGTTTCTATTTTCTGAAAGGAGTAGTCGCAGCAGCTCTAGTAAATGACTCTTATACAGGCAATAATTCGTTGAGAATTGCTTCAAGTATGTATTATAATCCTCTGACTCTCTATGTTATCTACTTGACCTCAATATCGACTCTCGCATCTTGTGTCATCAGTGGAAAGCATTCTTGTGCTTTATCAGCTTTTTGCCCGCGCAAAATATAATAGAAGATATCTAACCATAGAATTCGTAAGAACAATTCGCGCACAAATATTTCAAACGGAGTAGCGAAATAGAAATTAGGGTCAGCTGAGAATGGTGTTCATATTATTTAAAAAAAACCTTTATATCATTTGATCTTTCCTTTATAAAACTTCAGACATCAAGTTGATTTCCTATCTTTGGTCTTTCTTGTCCCTTGGGGACCCGACTACCAGAGGTGATAATCAACCATCCTCATACTAGGTCCGTAAAAGACCACAGAATTCTAAGCTTAAAGATAATAGAGTAATGTCAATTCATCTTACTTCTAGAATAAGTGCTGAAGTGCAACTTTGAATTGGGGTTGATATTGACATTTACGGGAATGAGTCTGGTTTGTAAAGAAATTCCTTCGAACAGGAGCCTCAATAAACTTGCGTAAATTCAGAACTGGGGAACTTGTCATATAGCTGAAGTTCAAAATCTTTCCTTTGCCTACCAAAGTCAAAAGAGGCCCAAAGGTGATAGGTTTAGCTTCTCCAAAGTGATGATAACTTCAAGATGGGTGGGGACATGGAACTGGCAGGGGACATCAAGAGCAGCACGTAAATAAAGCAACCTAGGTACTTTGAATTAACATGATACCAGTAAAACAAGGTAAAATGTTTACGAGGATTGGCTGGTATTACAGCAAACAACTAACTTTCACTACACCCGAGGACGCGGTCTGGTCATCACAAAGCACCCTAGAATGAAATAGTTGCTGGATATTTTGTAAATAATACATAGTTAAATATAAACACCTCCAGAGATTCCAACCCCTTCTTACAGCATGGCCTTAGGGAAGTTTCTCATCGCTTGTCTTACACCGAGATCTCCCAAGACCTCCTCTGCACCGCCAAGAATGGCATCGAATTTGTATGTTCGGTGGAACATCTCAATGAACTTGCCCATACCGGTCTGAGTGATACCGCGACCACCCCAGATCTGCACGGATTCGTCGGCAACTTCGTGAGCAGCGCGGGTAGCGCTCATCTTTAGCAGACCGATGGGACCGGCAAGGTGCTGTGCTTGCTGTTGGTAGGGCATATGGCACATTTGGTAGGTGATGGTTTCGAGCCAGGACTGGTTGGCTTCGACAAGAGCGATCATCTTTGCCAGTCTAGAGAACGTTAGTGTTGAGGGCATATATGTAGAGTCTGGGGCCACTTACTTTTGGCGGATGACGGGCTGATCAATCAGCGACTTGCCAAACACTTGGCGCTGGTTACTCCACTTAAGACACTCCTCAACAATGGACCTTGACAGACGAAGGCTTCCGCCTATTGATTTAGGGTTAGCTCTAATCCTCACGCTTCCGCCGCGGTTAGAGGGGAGTGAAACTTACAAACCATGGTCCATCGCTCGTGGTTGAAGTTGCTGAGAATGACTTGGATACCCTTGTTCTCTTTGCCCAACATATTTTCGGCCGGTACCTTGACATTGTCGAATGTCACGTAAGCGGTACCAGCAGTGGTAGAGTATGAGGTCTTGATCTGCTTGGTCTCGACACCTTCACCACGCTCGATGAGGAAGACACTCAGACCCTTGTCCGTTCGGGCACCGGTGACAAAGTAATCACACCAGACACCGTTGGTGATCCACTTCTTGGTTCCATTGATGATCTAGATATGTGAGTTCTCCATATTTGACCAGAAAGCAGTGTCTGACTTACATAGTGCTTGCCATCGGGTGTCTTCTCAGCAGTGGTGCGCAGCCCAGCAACATCCGAGCCAGCGAACGCCTCTGTAATGGCGAGGCAGATCTTCTTCTTGCCGCTGAAGACCTCATTGGCAATCTTGTTCTTCCAATCTTCATCGCGAGCGAAGTTAAGGACTGCTGTCAAGCTGATAGTCATGCCCGCCATGTTTCCATCGGCAAACCCTCGAGCCATGGCCCGAGCAAGCTCCTGCGACACGATCAAGTCATGGAAGTAGTCGAACTCCTCGCCCTTGACTGCACCTCCCATGAGATCGACTCCGTGGAGATGCTTTCCAGGTCCAAGACGCATGTGTAGAATGCCTAGCTCGCTCATACGATCAATCATCTTCTGGCTGATGTATCGCCCGGTTGCCTCGCACTCTTGCGCCTCCGCGTACAGCTCACTATCGACGAATTCTCTCATCTTGCGCTGGAGCCTCTTGTGGCTGTCCTTGTAGTAAGGCGAACGGAAAGGTTCTGCGAGCCATAGGGGCTCGGCGTAGGGGACCTTGCTAAGATCGCCAGGTTGTGGAGTAATAACTTGAGGCTTCTCGCCCTCGATGGTACCAACGGCTAGGTCCTTATATTTTGTGAGGACCTCATGTCGGTGGAGGTTGTAGAAGGCAGTGGTGGCATCTTGACCAGCGACTTGTTTTAGGACAGTCTCACCGCCAGGGTGAGCGTCAACAAAGTCTGTCAGATCGTAGACTGTGCTATCAATGATGCACCAAAGGGACTCGTCAGTTGTATGCGAGCGGACCTCCTCGCGGGAGAACGTATCTGTAGAACTCATGGTTGTGACGATATTACACTCCAAAGATAGAAACTTCTGATAGCGGTATTACAGGAAGGAAAAGAGAGGAATGAGGAACAGAGTTGAATGGACTATGGCTTGCTTTAGCTGTTCTCGTTCTCCAAAACATTACCCCAGACGATGACGACCTTCAACCTCGGCACCGACGAAGTGGGACTGTTGTGGTGAAATACAAAGTCTCCTATTGGCTTCAGCGGCATCACTTCCATTTTGCGGGGGCGGGGCCGATGCAGTTGCACATGAAATGATGGAAGGAGTGGGCAGGTGGGATCTTGAATCTCTGGACCTTTCCTCGGCAATAACGCTCGATGATTTTATCTACCTACCTAACGAGGTCTCCTTCCGTGTCTCATAATATCGTTAGTTTGGAAATCAGTTCCTTACCGTGACGATAGCAGCTCTTGCCATGGATACCACTCTGGGACTTTAGTTAAGAAAGACAATCTTAGGCCCAGATGACCAGGTACTGTACTAGGATCAGACCGTTTATTATCTCTTCGCACTTGCAGGACGGCCAAGATAGTATTCTGTTGCTTTCGTGTCTTTGTCCATGCAAGTTCTGTAGCACATTTGAGTCTCACTTCATTCATCCTTGGGCTTTACGAGTTGGGACTTGGTGACTGGACGGCCTCTCGGGCTACGAAATACCTCAGGAGAGTACTTTTCTTAAACCATAAATCTTGGGATAGTGTTAGATGCACGTCAACGACCGGGAGACAACCTTAATCAAGTTTCTCTTCTTTCACGGCGAATTACTTAGTCATGTGGGCCTATGCCGCTAGAAACCGATAAAGATAAAGGGTATTGCGGATTGCCTCAGGGCAATTTTTTCCAGGGTCAAATTGATTCCTGAATGTTTCAGCTCTTTATTATTATTATGCAACATTCGTTATTCTACTCCGCGCTATCTTATCTGCGGTCTCGAGTCTTACTAAAGTACGTATTCGTTTTCCTTACCTTAGCCTCTCAGCCCCTCGTTTCTCTCTTATCGCTTTGCCGTGCTCTTACATAACCAGACTTGCACTTGGCTCACAATCTTTGAACCGTCTTTGATGAAACTCCGTTTCTTAAGCCCAGTCCGGCTTGGCAACGCATAGGATCCACGATGTGAATCTGGATCTGCACAGACCTTTTGAGGGGCAGCTTGGTTGTATATCAAACGACAGGCCTTTTCTCGTCCCCGTGTTCCCATGAGCATCGGTTCAGAGCCGCCATTGGCTTGGTTATTTGCGGGTTTCCTTGGTGTATCTATCATTCTCAACCCATTGCTCTTTCTGAACCCCTGGGCCTGCATTCGCCAGACAGCCATGCCTGTATCCGCCTCACTTTGTTCTTCGGCGCCTCGCTGAGCCCCCTCATCGAAGAGGCCGCTCTAATAGAGGGCCTGTTAGGTTCTGTTAAAGTCCATGCTAAAGCTTGAAGGCTTGGGGGCGTCGTCTGCCCCTGCGCCCGCTTGTTCAACGGTTTTGCCAACTAAAACTAGGCTCTCATACATCTTTATCTTGGAGTTTATAATCGCTCAAGTTGCCGCAGCCTTGTCAAACTTGACCATTGGCTGGAAGTTGCCTTGATCTAAACAACATAGGAGCTAACACTCCCAAGACACCACACGCTCATTTCCCTCCCCCCATTATCCGGTGGATAGCATTCCCTCGTGATCGTCAGCGTCGCGGTTTCTAGCCTGTTACGAGTTGTCATTTCTCCTCCGGGAACTTTGGTAGTTCCAAAGCCAATCTTGCCTGACCCGAGTTTGACACCTGGTGACCTCCTGGTCAAATCTTGAGGCTTATATCCCTCCGGTTTTAGGCCATCCTTACCCTCCATCCTATCATACCTTGTTATATCTCTCAATATCTCGATCTTCTCCTGTTGCTAGAAGTCCAGTTTTACTTTGTTACTGCTGCCCAACACCTATAACTGCACGGATATTTTTGACCACACAACTCGACTATCTCAGTATGGATGCTTACTCGATATGTTGCACTAGTCCTGCCGCTAGACATACTTCCAAGATCTACCAGGATCTTTGGTCTACCCGTCCACAGGCTCGGGTTGGTTATGGTCAAGATAAGATCTTCAGAAAATTTGTCAACATGGACAGCTTGAAACAGGTATGCAAAGGATTCGACTTTAAAAACGCCCCCTTGCAATAATGTCTCATTGTGTTGGCGCCACTTACGATGTCCTGGCGGCGGGAATTTTGCCTCAGACTCTTGCATGTTTTGGAGACAGTGCTGATTAGTCCATAGCGTTGGAGGGGTGGTCTTATCTCAAAACCACATATCGCCGTGGTTGGTGCTGGTCTCGCTGGTCTTCGGTGTGCAGATATCCTTCTCCAGAATGGCTTCAAAGTCACTATCATTGAAGCCCGGAATCGAATTGGTGGCCGTTTACATCAGGAGATCCTCCCTAATGGACATCTAGCTGATGTTGGGCCCAACTGGATCCACGGCACGGATGATAACCCCATGTTAGACCTGGCCAAGCAGACGAATACTGCTATCGGTGACTGGGAGTCGACGTCTTGCGTCTTCACCGAGTCCGGCGATCTCTTGTCTCTCAAGGATGGTGAAAAGTATTCCACTATCATGTGGGACATAATTCAAGATGCCTTCAAGCATTCCAACAGCAACTCGCAAGATATCAATTCTAAGGAAAGTCTTCATGACTTCTTCGCTCAGAAGGTGACCGAGAGGGTACCTGATACTGAAGCTGACCATGAAAGAATCCGAAGCATTGTGATGCAAATATCTGAGATGTGGGGTGCTTTTATTGGCAGTCCTGTCTATAGGCAAAGTCTAAAGTTCTTCTGGTTGGAAGAGTGCATTGAAGGAGGTATGTTGGAGCAATAATTTCAGGAAGAGCAGTTTACTGACTTCGATCAGAGAACCTTTTCTGCGCCGGCACATATAAAAAGGTATTGGATGAAGTTGCGAAACCCGCCCTTGAAGGCGCCGAGATCAAGTTCCAAACCAAGATGGACAGGATATCATATCGAAGTACACCCGATGAGAAGGCCAAAGTTAAAACGGAGAGCGGCCAAACACTGGAGTTTGATGAGGTCGTTGTTACTGCCCCCCTCGGATGGCTGAAACGAAATCTCAGTGCCTTTGAGCCTGCGTTGCCGGCTCGAATGACCAAGGCAATCGATGCAATCGGTTACGGATGTCTTGAGAAGGTCTACATCAACTTTCCTAAGGCCTACTGGCTCGGAAGCGAAGGCGACGATCGAAAGGCTGAGGGCTTCGTGCAATGGCTTTCACCTAACTATGTCCCTGATTTAAATCCAATGAGGTGGAATCAAGAGGTTGTGGAACTTGCCAGCCTGGGCCCAGAAGTGTCGCATCCTACACTCCTCTTCTACACCTACGGCGAGCAGTCACAGTTCATCACGAGTGAACTATCTAAGATGTCAGATCAACAGGAAAAGGATGGGTTTCTACTCAACTTCTTCCAGCCATATTACTCGCGACTCCCACACTACTCAGATAGTAATCCTGACTGTAAGCCCTCTGGCTTCATGGCTACAGACTGGCTTCACGATGAGCTTGCTGGTTTCGGAAGCTATAGCAACTTTCAAGTTGGCTTAGAAGAGGGTGATGCGGACATCCGGACAATGCGTGAGGGTCTGCCGGACCATGGGCTGTGGCTGGCTGGCGAACATACGGCGCCGTTTGTTGGTCTAGGTACAGCGACTGGAGCCTACTGGAGCGGCGAAGCTGTTGGAAAGAGGATAGCTGAGGCTTACGGGCGAGGCAAGCAAGAGGTTTATGCAAACCTGTAGATAACTTTTGTGATGGGAGACGCCGTCATTTGTCTCCAATTTTGCAGTCACAATAGACAATAAGCCTAATAGGGCTACAAAGAATTCTTGGAAACAGTATGCGCGTGATAGGCAGTGAATACGCAGTTGTCTCAGGTTATCAACATTGCATAAAGAGATCGACGATGCTTTTGTTATAGGTAAGCTGCTTTGCCTCGCCAGGTTTCCCAAAACAGCAAACCGAGTTCATTTCAACGAATTATAGGAGCAAATCACGTCAGAATCGATAAAGACATAACATACTGTATCTCATCCATGACGCGAGCAGCAAGCACAATCTAATGGTGTTGCGCGATGAGTCGACGTTGTTGATCGAGTTATAGTAAGGGTTGCGCGACTCATATCACCTACTAGCAACACAATCCACAGGTCAAATGACGCTCCTAGAGATATCCTGGAGATACATTATCCATCCCTTAGACCAGCTGCTTTGGTGCACGGCTCGAAACGATCCTTGAAATCAAGTCACGAGCCTCATGCTGTTAGTGTCTCTAGCGCCTGGGAGGGTCCTCTTCAGGCCTTGTACCGCCTGTAGCTTGCATGGATTTGCTACCTAGTGGAGGCTCCACTGGAGGCTATCCCCCCCACTTGCCCGCGCGTTGCCGTCTCAGCCATCGTCCATGTCCATGCATGTCGTGACTGTGTGACGCTGTCTGTGTCTCTTCCTGTGACGGTGACCCGACTCTTTGGGAAAGTGTGCCTCGACGCCTTTTGCCAACTCTAACTTATCTTTTTCCAATCAACCAACCTTGGGTTAGTAGTAGCCATTCAGCCTGGTGCCTTACGGATACGCATTCACATTTCGTACCTTAACTTAGTTTGATTCTCTCTGAAATCAACTTCTTTCCTTTAACACCATCTCATGTCATTCTCGCATCCCCGATAAACATGTTCTACGGCCCCGCATTTGGCCGGGGTCCTCAAGCTACCGACTGATAGACACCGACGTAGGCCTCTGCCTAGACAGCGACAGACGATATTTGTCGATAACTCAACTTGAAATTTCGATAGTCGACATCCATTTACCATCCTTCATCATCCCTCCCTCTTGGGCCGCGTGGGCAGTCATTGCCACTCCATCCGTCATTCGACCGATCCCACCCCACGAACAACGGTATCATGGCGACCCTCTTCCAGTCATTCCGGAGCTCCTCTATGCCCAAGAGGTTGCTCCGTTATGCCCTGTCTCGACTGGAACTCCTCGATGCAGAGGCCCTTGATATGGATAATCTTGATTTGGAAATAGGAAGAAATACAGTTTTTGAATTCCGCGATGTCGGGATCAAGCTGAAGGTAGGTTCCAATAGCCATTCATCATCAGCTTAGATCTTGGTAGCTGATGTCTTGTTGTAGAAACTCAACAAGCTCCTGCAGCTTCCCGACACATTTAGATTGCAAAAAGCAAAGGTTTTGCTTCTACGAGCCACCATTCCGATGGATTTCTACACAAGTCCTATAATAGTCGAGGTCGATGGCGTTGATATCGCTCTGCAAGTCACAGGCACAGAATCGAAACCGGCCCGTTCGTCGGGCTCAAGAATACCGGAGGAGTCCGCCGCTGTGCCAAATACCGTCGATCTCGCACAATCATTTCTCGAAACACAGCCACGATCAGAGCGTAGGAAACTTGAAGATGCATTGGCGGCCGAAACTCAGGATCTCGGCGCTTCGGTCTCTATGAGTGACGATGGCAGCGAAGAAGACCTGGCATACGGAACGGGTCAGGCCCTGTCTCTCCCAGCTTTCTTGGCCGACTTTTTGCAAGGCATCGTCGACCGCACGCAAGTCAGGATCGAGGGTGTCAATTTCCAGCTTGATATTGAAGTACCTGTCGAACCGAACTCCACGACGACGGAGATGGTATCATTTCAAGTTGCACTTGAGGGCATCGATGTCGAGGGTGTGACCACACGCTCAGATGATGCTGAAGGATCTCCTACCATCATACCCAAGGAGGGGAAGCGTCATGTCTCGTTGTCCAACGTACGGGCGTACCTCGTATCCGAAGCGAATGTCTTCTCTGCATTAGTGAGGTCTCCTTCGGTAATGTCGCCATCACTTGCTTCTTCCCCGGCTATGACAAGAAACCCACCATCCCGCCAGGCAACAACGCTCTCACTTAGCAGTCTTCATGAAGAATCAGTGGCGTCTTCGCAAGCGAGCATACGATCTGATGAGCAGGAATCTTCGTTGAACCGATCTCTTCCACAAGAGGAATCCGTCGATTCGTCGCAGCACAGTATCAATCAACGACTTGTTACTTCCCGTCAGAGTCTCCAGCACGGAGGCTCTCTAGCTGGTTCACAGCAAAGCCTTCCCGACGAATACTCTGTCGATCATGAGTCCCTAGAACAAGAATATCCTCTCGGTGACAGCGAAGATGCACTGGGAATTCCATACGAATTCTCGAGTCCCCAAGACGATGACGCAGAGGATAGCCCGGCGACTCCCCGTGCGTCGATGTATCACGATTTCAGCAACAGTCCTAATGACGAACCTTTATTTCACTCCACTTTACTTCCTGTAGAGCATGGTTCACATTCTGCATCCCTAGAAAATGAGCGGCCTCAGTGGGCGAGCACAGAGCGAGAAACAAGATCTGCGCCCAACCTTGAAACGCCGACGACACGAGTTAACCTGGAGGCTTCTAGTGCAAGAATCCAAGAAGAACAGCTCAGTCGAACCTCTTCAAGTGAAAGCTTTGGTGCCAGATCAGCTGAAGATTTGGCGCAGTCTCATATGTATACGCACGAAGAAGCAGAAAGCATGTACATGAGTGCTTTCTCACAGACTAATGCTCAACCTGCGGCTTTTTTTTCACCGGCTGTGTCTCATGACAATTCACCGTCACCAAATCTGCAAGATGAATCAGTCAGAGAGGCGGAACAAATAGTTGAGCTTACTGAGCCTGTACCTGAGCCTGTACCTGCGCCTGTTCCTACTTCAACTGAGCCAACCAAGCCTGGCATACCAGATTCGGAGC
Source organism: Fusarium austroafricanum (assembly GCA_012932025.1). Classification (NCBI taxonomy): domain Eukaryota; kingdom Fungi; phylum Ascomycota; class Sordariomycetes; order Hypocreales; family Nectriaceae; genus Fusarium; species Fusarium austroafricanum. The sequence goes on from JAADJG010000176.1 coordinate 107,380, forward strand.
CCGACGTGCAAGAATTGGCACGATCTCAAATGTCTGACACCAAGCCCTCAAGCCCCGTCGTAGAGGATGCCCCGGCTGCTGTGGATGAGAATGAGAAACCAAAACAATTCATCCCAGGTGCATGGGACGATGACTATGATGAAAATTTCCCAGAGAAGCACCTGGCGCCATCAGCTACTCTTAGGCGCTCGATTTACCGCAATGAGGAACCATCCGTATCCTTGGATGCTTCTGACAGCGAATCTTCAGAACCGGCGTTCTCTAGGGCATGTCTAACTAACGTTGAACCAGAGAATCCAGGAACGCCGACAAAACAGCAGGAAGATATTGCCACTCCCAAGGGTCCGACACGGCTGGTCAAAGAGATTCTAAACTTGAAGACTATCTCGATATATATCCCCTCACAGCACCAGCATCTGCAAGTTCAGCCAACATCACCAGAGTCCGTAGCTCAATTGTCGCAGTCTTTGCGAGGATCGGCATATCCTCAAGCTCCGGGAGCCTTTTCGATGTATGGCGCTGCCTCCACACACCAGAACAAGGCCACACCAGTAGCTTCGGAAATTGATGATACTATCGAAGTGAACCTGTCGCCCATAAATCTTCGATTCGATGCCTCACTTGGTTTCTTGCTTGCTATGGTCATTGGGAAGTTACTGGATGCTATCAAAGACAAGAATGCACCCTCAGCTGAGGAAACCAAGCACGAATCAAGTGCAAAGATGCCTAACATCAAGATGGCATTAGAGGAGATCAGACTCGACTTCGTCAATCGCCTGGGTGGAATTTCGGATACCCCTGAACGTTATTTGGATCCATCTGCGTTCATCTTCGACCAGGAAGTTTTGCTCAATACAACCTTGCAAAACTTGACCATCTCCATCTCTGAGACTGAGATCGCAACGCCGCCGGTTGTCAAGGGTAAATTGGCGACGCAACCAGCTGTCCTAACTAAGATAGACTTGCAAAAGTTCCGCTTTGGGTATTCGAATGGCGATATCATATCCTTCGATAAGGGTAAACCAATGAGCTCATCTGTTAGAGAAACATTTCTTTCGGCTGGCTCTGATGTTGGCGTCGAAATTCTTCAATCAGGTGGCAAAACTAAAACAGAAGTGCAGACACTGCCTCTTGTTTTCCAGCTTGATCTACGACGACTCGATGAGACTTTTAGCTGGTTTGGTGGCCTAAGCAGCTTCCTCAATATGAGTGCTTCAATGGCCTCGAGCCCTGCGCCAACACCCAAACCGGCTGCTCTTGTGCAGAAGCCGAGAGGTGTTCGATTTGACACTCCCGTTGATCCCAATGACAAATCCATGGCGTCCCAGAACAAGATCAACTTACGCATTGGAGGTTCTTATGTGGAGCTCATCGGAAAGGACTGTAGCATGGTGGTTGAAACCAGTTCTATCAAGGCTGTGAGCCGAGATGAAGTCATAGGCATAGGGTGCGGCATGATGCGAGTATCGGGACCATATCTAAAGAACTCAACATCAGACCCCCCTATCAATACCGAAATCACCGGTGTTCGGGTCGAGTTCTTGACGGCGCCAAATGATTCAGACCTTGAGAAACTCCTTGAGCTTATCATACCTTCGAAGCATCAGTTCGATGGCGATAACGACGAAATCATGGTTGACACTTTGCTTCGTCAACGCAGAAAGGGCTCTGTCTTGAGACTTTCGGTCGAAGGAGTCAATGTTCGTGTTCAGAATATGGCCCAGCTCTCTGTCCTACCAAATCTTGGTGAGGAAGTCGCAAAACTTTCTACCGTCGCCAAGTATCTGCCTGAGGATGATCGTCCCGGCTTGCTGACTTTGACTAAGATTCAAAAGGTTGCCTGGAGCCTTGACTTTGGTGGCAAATTGGGTCATTTCGGTGCGGATATCAAAGATCTCCATGTTGGCTATATCACCATTCCCTCGCTTGTCGCCATAGCTATACACGATATTTCTATCAAGAGGAACAGATCGGAGGAGTTGGTTAGCACTTCGACGTATGGTACCAAAGAAATCTCACTCCGCAGCCCGGTCTTGATGGCACGGATGATTGGCGACGAAATTGAGCCAGTTATCAAGTTGAAGATGCAAGATCTGTGCATTGAATACCGCGTACCTACGATCATGGACATACTTGAGCTTGGAGAAGATGCGACTCCTCAGGACTTTGAAGCCAGCCTTGCTGCCTCAGTTGCCAATTTGGGTGACCAAGCACACCACGCCCTTGCCGGAGGACCTGGGTCTCCCGCCGGGGAGGCCAAAAGTGGAAAGCCCATGACCCTAGACATTGGGTTCCGTGACTGTCTCCTGGGACTCAATCCGCTTGGACAGCCTTCGAAGATGGTGATTGTACTTACAGATGCCCATCTTGTCGCCGTGTTGCCCAAGGACGTGGAAACCACTGCCATTTTCACCATCAACAAGTCCTCCATCTTACTAATCGACGACTTCTCCGAAGTTACAACAAACGAACTTCCAGCCGCCCAAAGACCTCGAGCTTCATCTTCAACATCTCGCCAGGTTGCTGACATGTGTGCAAGAGGGTATGTCGATATATGTTATATCTCGTCCGCCAAAGTCATGGTCGATGTAAAGGAGCTCGATGATGGAGAGAAACAGCTATGTGTTGAGCTCAAAGATGACCTCCTTGTTTTGGAAACATGTGCTGATTCAACACAAACCCTCATTGCATTGGCGAATGCGCTCAAGCCCCCAACTCCACCAAGCAAGGAGAACAAGTATTTGACTGATGTAGTCCCTATGCAAAATCTGCTTGCGTCGATATCTGCTGAAGCCTTCGGGAGACCCGAGGGGGAGTACGACTTTGATCAAGATTTTGCTGGTGCTCAAGAAATGGCAGGAAGTGGCTCTGAGTCAGATTTTAACACAGACAGCCCGCTGCAGGTCCAGTCACAATTCTATGATGAAGAGCCAGTCACCGAGGAACTGTTTGACGCAACGAGTAGCTCTATCATCTCACTCGGGTCGCATCGCTCTGGCCCGCAGATGAAAGACACCAACGAAGGCGTGCTCCTGACTGGCTTCGAATCAGTGAGTCAGAAAACGGCAGACTCTGATGATTTGGTTATCCAGGAGGATTATTATGGGAGCGGCGCCTCAAATGACAGCAAGGCGAGGATCTGGAACTCGAAAAAGAATAGCTACGATCGAGCCCCTATTGACTTGGTTAAACGCAGCCCCGTAAAAGTCTCTGTCCGAGACGTCCATGTTATATGGAACCTCTTTGATGGCTACGACTGGGTTCACACACGAGATGTCATAACAAAGGCAGTCCAGGACGTTGAAACCAAGGCATACGAACGGCAGGCCCGTGCTGGTCAAGTCCACGTCTATGAGGAGGAGTTGGAAGGCGAAGAGGCTATCGGAGATTTTCTCTTTAACTCAATTTACATTGGCATTCCGGCCAACCGCGACCCTCAGGAGCTATCTCGAGCGATCAACGAGGGCTTGAATGATAACGCGACAGAGACCGAATCAGTTGCGACCACGGCCCTTACTTCTGCTACCAACAGGACAGCTCGCGCCCGTCAACCCAAATCGAAGCGACTTAAGCTCAAGCGCAGCAAGCACCACAAAATCACTTTCGAGTTACAAGGTGTTGATGCCGATTTATTTGTTTTCCCGCCCAGTTCTGGGGAAACGCTCAACAGTATCGACATTCGCATCAATAATCTTGACATCTTTGACCATGTCCCGACCTCAACGTGGAAGAAATTTGCCACATACGATCAAGACATGGGAGAGCGAGAGATGGGCACAAGCATGGTTCATCTCGAGTTGCTCAACGTCAAACCGCAGCCATCGCTCGAAGCGTCTGAGATCGTTCTGAGGGCAACTCTTCTGCCTCTGAGACTTCATGTTGATCAAGATGCTCTCGACTTCATCACACGATTTTTCGAATTTAAGGACGATCAAGTGCCCGTCCACACGTCCAAAAGCGACGTGCCCTTCCTTCAGAGAGCAGAGGTCAACAATGTAGCGGTAAAGCTTGACTTCAAGCCCAAGCGGGTTGACTATGCTGGTCTCCGATCTGGGCATACCACTGAATTCATGAACTTCATCGTCCTTGAAGAAGCAAGAATGGTTCTCCGCCACGTTATTATCTATGGTATCTCGGGATTCGAAAAGCTCGGCAAAACCCTCAACGATATTTGGATGCCTGATGTCAAGGCGAACCAACTTCCTGGTATCCTGGCTGGCCTCGCACCCGTGCGTTCCATCGTCAACGTGGGTAGTGGCTTCCGGGATCTCGTTGAGGTGCCTATTCGTGAGTACAAGAAAGATGGCCGGGTGATTCGCAGCATATCCAAGGGTGCCACTGCTTTTGCTCGCACCACCGGTACTGAGTTAGTGAAGCTGGGTGCCAAACTTGCTGTTGGTACACAATACGCACTACAAGGCGCCGAGGGCATGCTTTCAGATCCCCAGCAGGTATATGAAGGCTGGGATGAGGATGACGTGGATCCTGAAGAGCAGAGACAAATTTCTCTCTATGCAGATCAACCTACGGGCGTGATTTCGGGCATTCGCGGTGGATACCGATCTCTTGCTAGGGATGTGAACCTTGTCCGCGACGCTATCATTGCTGTTCCAGGCGAGGTCATGGAGAGCTCTTCAGCTACTGGTGCTGCGAAGGCTGTCCTGAAGCGAGCGCCAACTATCATCTTCAGGCCAGCTGTCGGTGTCACGCGAGCAATAGGACAGACTCTGATGGGAGCGACCAACTCGATCGATCCCAACAACAGACGAAGAATTGAAGAGGTGAGTCAATACTATATGATGCTTGCGGACGCCACTAACAATTTCCAGAAATACAAACGGTACTAAGTCGTTTCTTCAACTCAGTGAACATATCTGGATCATGGACAAGGTCACAGACAACATTTTATAGCGTACTGATTTTGAGATACCAATCAATCACTTTGGAGTATCACGGATGTCTCTGGTCCCATATGTCCTTTTTCATCTTTATCTCGATGGAAAACCATCGAGTCAGCATATAGCGGTTCTCAGACAGGAGGCATATTTGGTTCTTGTTGAGATAGAGGCATGTCTTCATCCATGCGCTCATCTATGATAGATCGACAAAAGCGAGACACGCATGTGGATGCATAACATAGACATTGAAGAGGACAACATGCGTTGAACGGTTTTCATCCTATTTAGCTTGGAGTTGGATTTTGTGAGAGAAGGTTGTTTGTCCTATTTATGGGGCTAGGATTTGTTATTATAGATACCTGTAACAGAATGAAAGACCCTTGGGTGAAGTTCATGTTCTCTATCTATTTGAAATGTATGGTTCTCAAGTGCTTAACTTTCGTCCAGCCAGCAACGCTAAGCCAATGAAACTCCCAATCACTTTCGCAAATCCTCAGAAGCCATCATCATGAATTCCCTTCTCTTTTTCCGACTCTTTTCTCGCGCGGTTCATATCAACCCACCACTTGTGACTCTCCTCCCTACCTATCCACTCACCTTTGTCATCAATCTCATCCCAGGGTTTAGGATTTAAGATATAGTGGATGTTCTTAACACGCTCGTCCCTCCAAATAGTATCGTGTACCCCCTCCCATCGTAACGTCTTGAGCGCATTATAGATATAGGGCAGAGCAACCCAACGCTCGCGATACAGGTCTGAAAGAAGCGACTGGTCTGCAAAATCCATGTTGGCTGCGTCAGCCTCCATGTGAGCGAGAATTTGCGCATAAAGGCCCTGAGAGGGGTTGACGACCTGCAGACCACCATTCATAAAGCCCAGAGGTCCAACTGATGGGTCCGCAGCCTCGGTCTGCGCGGCATCAGGCGTTGAGTGTTGTGATGTAAAGGCGCAGTTCTCGGGGACCCAGTCTTTAGGGTAGTGAGACTTCTTAAGCGGATTGCAGACACAAGCATGACCAGCTGCAAAAACCCGTTTGCTGACGGTCTTGTCGCCCGTCTCGGCGATTGAAGGAGGGTCCAACTCGAGATCCATCAACTCATCCATGTTTTGTAAAACTAGCATGTCCGAGTCAAGCTGGACAACGCGCTCATATTCGGTCAAGGAGAAAGGTGCAAGCTTGCTCCAGCAGTCATAGAAGCGCGGATCATTGGAGTAGTTCTTGCCCTTTGTTGGGAGTAGATAGGGAATGTGTTGGACGGGGATGCCACGAGCACGGAGGGCAGCATGTCCTTCGGGGGGGAGCGAGTCCGTATATAGAGCCACAAGAGGGTAGCGAGATTTGGCAACGCGAAGGGAATGGTAGAGTGTGAGAAGGCCGGGTAAGTAATCGAGATTGGTGATGAGGGACGTCCAGACTAAGAGATATATGTGAGAAAGTTGACTCATGGCAAGCACAGGACAGGTATGAGCTTTTACCTTTGGGCGAGTCAACGGCGCGTTTTCGGGCTTCTGAGTCTGTCATTTTTGCGTAGCTTGATGATCTGTAGGTCGGAGCGATATCGCAAAGCAAAAAGTGAGGTGGGGGAGTGGTAGTTAAAGTATAGTCGAGAGTTAATAGCAAGCAGTCAGTCAGTCCTCCATTTTCTTCCTAAAAGGTATCTCATCGCAAGACATCGTGTTTGGTGTCGCTTCTGCTTAGAAGCTATATAATCATCACATTAGTACACCTAGAAAAGCACATATCATGAGTCGTCGATATCAATTGGCGGTACCTGTCGATGGTGGGGCATTTTCGGGGTCCAACCTCAATGACGCCATTGACGATCTTGTCTGCAGACTCGATTGGTGAGAAGAATGTATATTCACAGATCCTGCAGGTGTTCAGGAACCAGAGTCAATTTCTGGTGTAGATTGTACAAGGTATGATCTTTTCACTTGAATAGACGAATACTTAGCAGTTCCATAATAATCGTAAGGAGCGCGCAGTAAATCTTGCATACCTATGCAAGCCACGATGCAAGATAGAGGACCCAAGATAACCCTCATACTGTAATATCACATGAGATTCCGAAATGGTTCTTGTCCGGTTTATCTTCCGATTCGGACATCATGTCCAGCCTGATATTCTTCTGGAGCTTGATTACTAGACCTTCGGCGAGAAGCCGAGGTCCTGAATTCCGGTGGTGGTATACCGAAATTCAAGGAAACTGCCATTAGCAGCGGAATGATAGATTGCTGCCGGGGGACTGTTCGACGTCGAAAACCAGAAACCATATCTCAACGGCCTCCAATTAATATCTCAGCTTTTGGCGTCAATTTCTGACGCTAACAACCAACATCAGAGTTTCAAGATAACACAACTGTAGCACAACAGACATGCAGTCGCAAGTTGATTGGCAGATCATGTTTCTGTTCAAGCGTCAGGGTCCTGTAGCTATTTTGTTGAGTCGTCAGTCCTCCTGGTAACGGCCCCTGAAGCAACTCGTAATCGTGTATCTTTCAGAACGGAGGGAAATCCGATCGCCTCTGATTTCGGTCAACCGTGAAGCACATGGCGGTGTCACAGCCATCGTGAACTAAAGACCCTGGCTCTTACGGTGAGGCCAAGGTGAGGAAACTTTTGAAAGCAACGCAGGCCCCGTTCAACAATTTTTGTTGACCGGCGCCGCCGTAATTCCAACAATAGCAATCGCCCCTTAGTCAAGCCTCCATAGTCTGGGATCTAGTCCTTGTCTCGCTTGGACTGGGCTCAAGATTTACTTCTGGAATCTGGACTGTGCAACTGAAATCAGGCAACTCAACAATCTCTGACGCGCGCGAATCCTAATATTCACACGGCCTGCACAGATCAGCCCAGGACCCAGGAGCCAGATCTGTCGCTGCGCGCTCTTGGCCTTTGATCAGTACTCGTGACTTCTAGATCTTCCATCTGGTAATTTGAATGCCGGGCGTTTGACGTCGGATGTTTTCCGTGCTCTAGGCCGAGGCAATTCAGAGCCTCTGCTCGCAAGAAAGGGATCGAGTAATTGCCGATGAAAGGCCCCAATCAAGGTGTAAAAACATGGGTGATCTGTTAACGGAGTCTGTTTTGTCTCCCCGGCCCAAGGGGGAACTTCCAAGCAACCGAGTTGGCGGGTTTCTAGAAGTGGACCAGGAGACGTTTGACTCCCTGCTCGTTGCCAGCTTTGGGGGTGTCACGGGTGCCCTCCCGTCCTCAAAACCCTGCTCAGTGCCGTGCTGCCATCCACTAATCGATACCATGCCGCTTTAAGAGGTGATCTCGTGCTAACAAATCCCGAATTGAAAGCCAGTGTCTACTCCATTGGATTTGGGGAAATTATTATGGTCTTGTCGTGTTGCATGTACGTAGCGGAACTTATCAAAGTCAGTCGTAATCGGGTTCCGAACTTTGCACCATGCATAAGGGTGGCTAGTGAACACCTGCCCTCAAAACGATCTGGGTTTGAGCATCCAGTCCTGCCAGTCCGCCAGTACAGCTGGCTTCTGACCGCCCTGTCAATGCTGAGCTAACAATTGGATCAGATATTGGCGATCTTGGGATGAGCGACAGGCACACTCCACGTGTGCTAGATCAGAGTCCCCTGTCGAGACTCGTCAGCGACCAGAGGGCTGCACTGGCGCCTTGTTGGTGGCAGGCAAAAGGTTGAGCGCAAGACATGGATGCTAAAGCGGCACTGTTCTGTTTGTAGACCCATGCCTCACCAAAGCTACAGTGGCCTCGAGCTCCACGCGTTCCACCCCCGAAATTGTTTGAAAGAGCTGTAGGGATGGTGCCATATCAATTCTCCCAGTGTTGCAACACTCTATGGGTTGTACTGTACATACATACTGTATCTAAGGTTGTCGTCAATCAGCGCCACTGTTTCCCTGATCTGACACCGTTATCTCTAGATGCTGCGAGGAGTGAAACAAAGTGAGCCAAGCACATAGCTGCTTCGGGATTGGTACGTCCAACTCCGTTCCCCTCATTGTCAACTCTAACCTCGTCTTTTCGGACCTTGACGACTAGAGCAACCTGTGGTTCGATATAACGAGTGATCAAGCTCAATGTGCCTAGTTTATTAAGAGGCCCCATAATTGCCTCCTTTTTGCTTGGGGGTGGGCCGCGGACGTAAGTCCTCAGTAAAAAGCTGGAGAAGACAAGCAGAGAGGATCGAGCAGGAATTGATGAGGGAGGAATTAGAGCAGCAACGCTGTGATACTCATACCTGAGCGCTGTCAGGATGTACTGTACTGTGCAGGAGCTGGGGATTCTTGCATGCCTCTGATTGGATCTCAACATATATATCAGCAACCATGGGTGTGTTTAATAGTGTTCCACCTGCATAAGGTACCTTGTTTGCACCGGGCGGCATTCGGTATTTCGTCGCCGAGTCGGGAACTCCCATGATATTATGGTATGGTCCTTACTTCGTATCCTTGCTGATGTTGCTGCTGTTTGCTTAAATGTTTGTAACAGAGAATGCTAGAGATATTATTAGATATGGCGATGTTTAAAGCTTGTTTGATAGCCGTTAGAACGTTAGACGAGGCAGACAGGCGGCGGGTGAGGAAGCGATTGACACAGCTTTTCCTTCTCATTCTAGTTCTTTCAGAAGCAATTCCTCAGCTTCCATCCATGATAGAGGGCGCATGTACTGGACATTGCCTAAGTACCTCCTCCACATCTCACTAGTGGGATCAACACTGATGTCGCTAAAATAAGGTGAGCTAACTTGGCGGGATCTGTACCGTACCTTCACATGGATGTGATTCTCTCAACCCCGTTGCGTTGCGTTGCTTGCTGTTACTCATTCCATCCCCAGATCACACTCACACGGACCTTCCGGATGTGTATCCGTCCTTGCCTTACCTCAACTTGAGGCTTGCTTGAGGTCGAGCTACCAGAAGCTCCCTCCCGCCTTCCCCCTCCTCTAGCTTATCTTACCTTGAGTCTCACACTCATCCATTACCAACCTCAATCAATATAAACCCCCCTTCCCACCCCTCCAATTGAACCTTACTATTGCTCCCACTTACACACATTTACGCCTGTTACCTGTGTATATCGCATCTGCAGACCCTCTTCTCATTGCCTGATTGTAAACTCGTCCGTCACCGCTAGACTACACTGCCAGATCTGATCCATCTTCCTACACCAAACGTATAAGTAGCTGGACACCGCCATTACCTCGCTACCACCACAACAATCTGCTCATCACTTGTCACACACAAACTCCGCTACAATGCCTAGAATTACTGCTCCCGTCTCCAAGCTCACTCGCTCGCTGGCCGAGTCTCAGCGCCATGCCGGTATCGCTCTCATGCCCAAGTACGCTGAGCTTCTCGGGGCTTCCCCAGAACAGTCACAGCACTCTGAGGTGAGTTTATCGATACTTTTCTCGAACAATTCAACCCTGATACTAACAATTGCTCCAGGCTCGCGGTCTAAAAACTACCCACCGTCCTACTCCTCAGCCATCCCTCTCAGGTCGCCGAAGGCCTCTTATGCAGAGCTTCCACTCTTCCACACCTTCTCGTGCTCCTGTCAACCACGTCGACACCACAGTTTTGCCCAAGATTCACGCTACTCCCAACTTTACCGAGCCTCTTCCTCGGATGCCTCTTCTCCCTGACAACTACGGCGCCTACCACAGCTCCATGTCCGATGCCACCGACCTGACTAGTCAGCGGCCCATCATCTTCGCCGTCGACCCTGATGTCGTCGTTCCTGGAGCTCCCATGGCTACCATGGACGCTGTGAACATGGACAGTATCGACGTCAAGTTCGTTCATGAACAACCTGCTCAGGAAGCCAGGCCAGTTGGCTCTGATCAAAGTTCCGGGTTTTTCAGCGACATTTTCCGCGGAATGGTGGATGATGTCTTTACTGGTAGACCCGAACTCAAAAAAAACTGAAGGGAATAAAAGTTAACATGAACGAACAATAGAGCGGGTGTTTGGTTGTGTCAGTTACTCTGCAAGAGAGCTGAAGATCTGTTAAGCGTTGTAATCTTTTTTGCGGAATAAGGTGCCATTGCATCAATTAATAGCCCGTTACAAGAGGCTCGTTAGCTGGAAGCTATCCATTTTTACACTACGACAAACCATGATAAAATGAAAGCCCAAAGTGGCAGACTGGAATCAATACAAATCCTTTGTTATCCTTTCCAAATTATGTCCCAACTGTATCAGATGCTCATGTTACTAGTTGCAGCTTGCCAATTGATTTCAATTGAATATGATGAAATGAATTACAAGATTGCTTGCTGTCTGATGGTACGCTAGGTTTGGGTTGATGTCTTATTGTATTTATGGTATCATCTCTCGTAATACACCACGACCCGCATTTGCTATATTCCTTTGGCCCAGACTCAGCTTCCATTCCTTCTCAACCTCGCCCTATCAATCTTTGCTGCGTTTCTGCGTTATGTACTACACGACATGGTGGAGGCTCAAACTATTAATCGAACACTAAGTCCTTTCCCGCTATGGCCTTCCAGCTGCCAAACCCCCAAACTAATCGTGCGCTTCTTTACCGCTTCTTCAATGATGGTCTGGGCTTGCACTCATCGTTGTTCACAGGGTGCAGCATCACCTTGATAGGATAGCTTTGGGTGTTGTGCTGATAGCCCTTGGCCCAATCGTAGCCAACAGCGTAGGCGAAGATAGAACCGTTCTTGTTGAAGGTTGTGGCAGTGATGCTGCCGCCGACATTGGGGTAGCCCTTGAGACGGTGCTTGGCATCCTTGTCCCAGAAGTGAAATGTTCCATCGGAACCGGCGGTGCTGAATGTGCCGTGGACGGGGTGGAATGAGATATCGTTGACGGCGTAAACATTGGTGACGCTGTTGGCCGGAGGATCGCGATGGCACTTGAAGGAGAAGTTGGAGCTGCGGCATGTTAGTCAGTTCAGCCAAGAGTTTACGTTTTCAGCTTGCTTACCTTGAGTCCTTGTCCTCGACGTACTGGATGGCGCAACGACCCTCGATGCTGCCAATAGCAAAACCAGCAGAGTCGGTAAAGCAGCTTACTACCCTGGTCTGCCACTTAAGTGGGCTCTGCAATGTCTTGTAGAATTTGGTAGGGTTCTTGAGATCGATGACATTGATGTATCGGTCGGCGGTACCGACAACGCAAAGATTATCGCGGACGTCCATCGTATAAACTCGCTCCTGGCATGTTACGGTAGCCGCAGGTCCCTGCTGTCGAAGATCCCAGTACTTGATGGTCTTGTCCCACGAGCCAGAAACAACCATTGGGTTGCCATCACTAAGGAAGAATCGGCATGTTCGCACTGGCTGATCGTGCGTGCCGATAACAATGTCCTGCTGAGAAGCAAGATCGCAGACTTTGACGTTTTTGTCAGCGCCTGCAGAGGCGACCTTTGTTCCATCCTGCAAACTATGTTAGCTACTATTCCCTTCACTGTCATCAGCTTGTCTTGGTACCTTGGAAAAGTCGCAGTTCAACACAGGCTGACTGTGCTCGTAGGCGTGCCGGCCTTGGCTCTGGCCATTGGCTGCGATTTCGTAGATGCGGACCTTGTTATCCCAACTGGAGATGGCGAGAAAGTCGGGTCCGTTTGGCGCAGGGGAGAAAGAAAGGTCGGAGATGGTGTCGGTGGGAGGATCGGAGAGCGCAACGTCTTGCTTGAGATCGCCTACGGTGTTGCTCGTCGTCGCTGAGCTCGACGCACCACCGAAGAGGGTCGACATGGTTGCGGTGAGTTGAAAGAGAACAGTCCAAAGCCAGCGATGGCCCTTTTTTCCTGCCTATTTTTTAGGATTGATTGACGGCTCCTGAAACTCAGAATGAGAGAGTTTCCAGGGTATTCTGAAATTGATAAATGGATTGATTCCAGATAAACGAAAAGACAATCAGAGAATTGATGTTTGCTCCGTCGAAGCTGGATGCCGCGAGCTTTGTATTGATGGTAAACAGGCAGGCACCAACCAACCTTCTCAACGCGATATTCGTATTGGCCAAACCGCGCCAGAGAAAAAAGGCAGCTACAGCCACACCTCGAAGCTTCGATCTCTAGCGCCACACCTCAGCCCCATCTGGCGCATAAAAATTCAACTCGATCTCAGTTTCTGGTTTCTTTCCTCTTTCTTCTCTTCATCCGCGCCCCTCGCTCAATAAATCGCCATTCGAAGCTCACAAACAGAGACACTGCGATTTATCGTAGCGTCTCGCACTCTTCTTTTTGGCTTTGGGAGAAAGTCCCCGGACGTCTTCGTTTCGACGGAGCTTGCGGAAACGCGCCGCCATAGAAGCACAGCGGCTGACTTCTGCACCCAGGCCCTCACCCTGCGCCGGCCCTGCCCTCCGCTACATCTACTTACTAAAGGCTTGAATCACATTTCTTGTCGCCCTCGGTCCTCTTGGATGAAGATATGAGTCCGCTGCCGAGGTGTGGTGAGTTCTGGGATAGAAGAGTCGATTGGCAGGTGGATGGTGTGTAGACGCTTGGTGTTTGCGTGTGTGGTATCGGGTCGCAGAGGATTTGTTGTCGAGGTTGATAGGTATGCGATTGCTCAGCGAAAGCTGAGTTACTCAATGGGGCTCATTCTTGATGCGAGGGGCCGGCATCCCGTTGACCCTTGGGTGACGGTCTTTACTCCCTTTTACACTCTAAACTTCGCTGGAAGTTCCTCCTTTGGGAAGAGACCTGAACCTAGGATGAGATGGGTTGAAGTTTTTATGATGATGACCAATATTAGAGTCAAGCACTGAGTCAGGAAAACCTGGCATTGTGGACTACCAAACTATGTCAACTGAAAAACTTCAACTTCTCGTTTTGGGGATGGACATCGATACCATGATAGATAGTTAGCTCACTTTCCAACTCTAATCGTCTTGACGTGACGTTGAACAAGATGATCGAGTATCTACGTCTAGCCTTTGAAGCCTGCTGTGGATAGCCACTCCTGTCTTCAGAAGAGCTATGCATCTCTCAGATAAGGTTGCATGAGCATGATGAGTTCAAGAGGGTCCCGAGATCGTTTGGCTACCCTATCCTTCCTAATATTCTCAGAGCTGCCAGACAAGAATTGCAACTTCACAAGAACCACGTAGACAGGTAAACATTTGCTGCCATTGTACAGTATCTGAGACATGTCATGCTCGTAGCCCTCAGTTACATCTTCAATGTTCTTGTCTTTGGCCCATCTTTCTCTAAGTTCTGAATCTAAGCTTTTATGCAGATCTTAAAAGTCCACAATTCTATTATTGCTCTCTAATATTGAGGTCAACCTCCTTGAGAGAATACCCAGCCCTAAAATTCCTTCAACTGAATCGCCAATACTCAAGAGCGGGTTGCACCCGTTCATATATTCTAACTCTACCCATTTTCGTCTTGTCTACGATGCTCCATCAAGTTTATCTCTAGGGTGTAAACTTTCCCAAAGCGCCTTCATTGCCACCATCAAACAAATCATGCAGGTTGTCAAGCTCCTGGAAGTGCTTTGCGTATTCCATACCCTTACGTCGCTGTGCTTCAACACGTCGCCAGTCCCAGTCTCCTGGAACATCCAAGTCCACATCCGAGAGGTCGGCAGAAAGATCACCAAGTTGCTCTGTGCCAGTTGTCCAGCCTCCAGGCCGCGCAGGCAGGAGCCCAGAGGCACCGCCGAGCATAATAGCCGGGTTCACAGTAAAGCGACCCAGCTTGAAGACGTACTTACTGATCGCCGTGGCGTAGATCTTCCTCTCCCATCCACCAGCGGCATCTTGAGGGCCTCGCGCGGAAGTCTTCTTGAACGTGGGGTCGAGCCACGATGTTGGCCTGGCAGCTCCCTTGGGGATATAGTGTGTGACGATATACAGCCACTTGCGGTCCCAGCATAGAATACGACTCCACATCTCGAAGCTCTTGAACGGAGGGATTTCGCGCTTGAAGCTGCATTGAACGGCGCCGAGGATGATGCCCATCTGGCCCTTGATAGGCTGATCGGTTTTAGGGTCCAGAACAATCTTGGTCTGGGCATTTTGGGAGAGGGTGGCATAAGAGGCCCGGCAAAGGTAGGTGACAAGGTGCGATCGCGAGACGTCGAGGTCGGCAAAATAGGTCGAATTGGACTTGTGAAAGTTATAATCGATCTCGAGTAGAGGCGCATGAGTGGTGGAAATCATTGGTTTGAAAAGAGCATCTGGGCCCAGGACTGGAGATTTGCGCCAGAAGGCATGGTAGAAGATAACGTAAAATACTCGATACTGTGCAATGATATTAGAGCGCTAGGCATACATCAGACGAGGGTGCCGAGACTCACAGTCCAGGCAAATGGCATGCTCTTCCAGTTGAATACGACAAACAGGAGCAGCAGGATTCGCGATGTTCGGCCAGGTCCTGTGAGGAAAGCCTTGATCAAAGGAACCCAATTGACTCGATAAGCAGCATACCCAGCGGAACCGAGAACCAGAGGCATGATGACAGGCACCACGTGGGAGAGCCCGAACATTTTCTTATTTGCGCCAGCCATGGTAGGCGATATAGGTTGTGATTTGTTTGCGACAATCGTTGGGTAACAGGGCAGGGGGTGGAATTCACCTGGTATTTATATGAACCGGTTACGGGTAGTACAAATACGCGCAACTTATTGCAAAAAAAACTTAAGAAGCCCCAGACAAACGCCGAGGATGCCGTAAAGTACAACGTCTGCACCACTAAGGTGGTGCCACTGACTTTTGGTTCAACTCCCCCTTGAAAAGTTCAGAGCTCAGAGCTCCCGTCTTTTGTGCTTGATGCCACTATCGATTAGCGATGGAGCCGAGGCACGGAGCTATGGCGGGGACGGTGATCCGGCCGAGTTAAAGTGTTGGGGATGTCAACAACAAAGCAGACCAAGATCGATAAGAAGCATGGCAAAAGACGAATGGAAAGATAACTAAAGGATAAGTGATATGGGCCCTCGTCAGATTTATGCTCATCCTTTAGTCTATAGTTACGTACCTGACTCAGGGAACATTAACATGTAGATGCAGGATACTGCAAAGTATCGAATCTGACGTTGACTTTCACCGTGGTCACACGTCAGCAGTTCAAAAGCTAAGAAGGGCTTGTATCAATGAGAGTCCTCATTGAGGGACAGAGTGGCTGACGTTGGATGAGAAAAAGATAGAAGCTACCTCAAGTGCAAAAGAAGGGGGTACAGTGGAATTTAACCACCTACGATGGACGAACAGGGAATCGAACCCTGGACCACTCCCAGGTCATTCGGTCGAATCATGCTAAGGGAGTATTATACCACTAAACCATTCGCCCGGTTGTTGTTGACATTAAGGAGTGTAATCTAATTATATGAAAGTATGATAGAGAAACACAGCGTGTGGAATCCAGAACATCAGGGTTCAAAGCAAGTGTATACCTGGTTAAATAATATCTGATGCAAGTATTACATCTCCGGGCCCAATACAGTGCATACAGGCCTTGGTTTCTCTGTATTCTGAGTTTTCTACAGCGACTTCTCGACCTCATCAACAGCATCAATAACTCCCTTCCAGTTCGCCCACTCAGCGTCCCCACCAGGAATACCTCCCATGAGCGGCAATCTTGTACCGTCGGTATCTCCAAAACCCCTCAGCCTGCTAATAGCATCCTTGATACCCACTGTCCCAAACTTAACCACAAACTCCTCCATAGAACTGACCTTGAACTGAAGAAGCCTTCGTTCTTGAAGCTCGACATCTGTAAGCTGCGTCTTTGTCGACAGCTCGTAGAGCCGCACCAGGGATTTGGGGAAGAAACCCGCTGAGCCGTCAATGGCTCCAACGAAGCCTACTGATATTACTGGGAGGAGCTGTTGGCCGAGTCCTGTAAAGCAGTGGAAGTGAGTATGATCGATGGATGGGTTGGAGGCGACCTGCGCGGCTACGGAGACATCGCCGTGTGAGAGCTTGCAACCGACGATATTGGGATGCTTGGCGAGGGTAGCGTAGGTTGAGGGTGCGACCTTGACGTTGTTTGATACCCCGGGGTAGTGGTAACTACATACCTTGATCAGTATGATCTTGATATAATTGGTTGAGACCACTTACATCATGACTGGAATGGGACTTTGGTCAGCAACAGCAGTGAACCATTGGATGATGCCCTCCTGTGTAACTGCACCGGCGTTATATCCAGGAACAAGACACAATCCCCATTGAGACCCCGACTTCTGAGCATCCTTAAGTTGCTCAACTGTCTCTTCAACGCTGTTTGTTGCTGTGCCCGCAATGATAGGGTAGTCCTTGAAGCCCTCCTTCTCTAGAGCAGACTTGAGGCCACTCAGAACAGCATGGCGATCTCTCGGATGGATATGAACGGCCTCGCCGGTGCTACCGAGGACAACTAGACCCTTGATTCCATTCTTGGCCAGGTAAACAGCATGAGCAGCCTGGGTTTCGATATCGACAGGCGGAGTGATAGCGTTGTAGTTTGCAGTCTTCTTCGAGGCGAAGAACGTAGGAACGGGCACGTAGATGCCCTTGGGCGGAGGAGCGGCCATTTTTACGGTGAGAAGTACTATGTCCCAGAAGAATAGAGGAATAAAGAGGAACTAAAAACGCATGAGGGGTTCGCCGAGAACATGATGTATTATAAACACGCATTTCCCGTCATGCAAGCCAAACCTCGGTGCTTCGGGGTAGTTCATAGCGACACTATATGTTGCAATTGGGGAAATGTGACGATTCAGCCTATCGAGAGTTGCAAATCGTAAGGCCCCCGAAGTCGGTGGGCCCTTCCCCTCAATCTGAAGGAGATCGGGATTTGTTCTGGTTTAATTGCCGTGAGCCGAAAATGGTTGTGAATTGTTTGCATATACAGAGAGCCAATGGTTGTACATGGGCTAAGAGCTGGCCTGGTGTATCTGTGTTAACGGTCGCTGAGTTACAGAGTGGGAATTATGCCCAGAAAATTTAAAGGACTCAAGTTCAGTTTATTGAGTATCAAGAACATTTTTCTCTTCCTCTTATTTACCTAGCTAACATTATCGGAGAACAACTGAACACGGAGTGCTCTGTGGCGGTGTATATATTTAACAGTGTAAGGTCGCAAAATAGGATGATTTATTAAGCTTAAAGTGTTATTATACACAAGGCTTTTACTAAAGATAGCTAAAAATAGAGCGTCACAAATTTCCAGTTGCATATTATGGCAGGTAAGTTGTACTTAGGCTTGTAGTTGGCAGGCTCTGATATAAGTACTTTTGTACCTAGGTAGGCTTGCTAGGGGGTGCATGTTGATGAGCAAGGTTCCATGACAATGCTTCAGCGGAACTAACCTATAGTGATGCCTCGCACTCTGGATTCCTTGAGTATGCCCTGGTTACTTTGATAGAGAATGCAACGCGAGCGTTATCAGGGGTTGAAAATCCAAGAAACCTTGGAATTTTTTGAATTTTCCATGGTAAAGCATTACATCGAGATTGAGGTTGAATTTAATTAGATCTCTGCACTCAAGCCATGACCAAAACCGTCCGTCCGTCCCTTGTTTTGTATATTCTGACTAGGAGTTGATTCTTGAAGTTTTATTTTATTGCGTTATATTCATTGCTTCGTGCTAATATGCACCCTTTTAAAACCTGATCACCTATCCACATTGTTCCCAAGTTTGACTGTGAGACATGAATTCCTGGAAAAGTGATTCGTATGTTGAGGTCGTCCAAGCCAAGGCACTAATCGCAAGAGAGATTTTGAGATTTTGGGCTCCCCTTTAGGGTATCTTTTCGCTTTTTTGAAGCTTCTCATGGTCGAATAACATGGGTGCCCTCAGCAGGCTCGAGCACCATCCACTGACAAGGCAGATCCTTCTTCTCGTTGTGTTCTCGTAACTTTGAGATGATCTTGGAGGCGATCACTTCGAAATTATGCGTGGCTAACGCAAGGATGGTAGGCCCGGCACCGGATAGACAAACACCGAGGAAGCCGTCGTCGGTCTTGGGAGACATTGTTTCAACAATTTCAGTCAGACCAGGAATGAGAGTCTGTCGGTAGGGTTGGTGGATTTTGTCTTGCATGGCGAGGTGGATGAGCTCGGGATCGGGAGGAGACTGGCCCAGGGCGACGGGCAGAAGGGCAATTCGTTGCAGATTGAATACCTGGGATACGGATTAGCTCTGTATGGATCAGCGGATTCGTTTCGACATACTACATCGGGACGGGTGTAATTTGCAGGCAGTACTCCTCGCGCAGCGTGCGTGGCAACCTGGAAGTCAGGAATGATAGCAACAGCCTTGATCTCCTTGGCCCATGGGAACTTGATATGATGACCAATTCCGTGAGGAGGGTTTGGGGGCTTCTTGCCCGTATCTTCACCTCCGGCTGGCGCAGGGAGGACTTCGCTGAGGGGAATTTCAGTTCGGGCAACATCCTCGGGAGTCAAGGGCTTGAGATATGTTCCGACGAAACCTCCGTAGAGGGCAGCTCCGACATTGTCAGGATGTCTCTCTGGGATTGGGGTTAGCTGATGACTGGTGGTTTGTTACGGAGAGAGTCTTTACCAATCATGAGACAGTAGTCGAAGAGTCGGTCATTGTCGAGGTGCTTCAGACCTCCAACTTCCTTGCCCAAAGCAACGCCAGCAACTACAGCGGCACCCGAGCTACCCAGACCACGACCTAGAGGAATAGGGTTCTTGACATGCACGTGTGTCTCAATTGGGAATGCCCTCTGGTCATTGCAGCGCAGTACGTAAAGTGCAACACGCGTGATGAGGTTGACCTGCGGGTCAAGGCTGATCTCATCCTCGCCCTCTCCCTCATATGTGATTTTGCAGTTGAGCGGGTGTTCGGACTTAGTCTTTGACCGATCAATGGTGACGTGAAGCTCGAGGTAGACGGACAGGGCAAGTCCAATGACATCGAAGCCAGGGCCAATGTTTGCGCTGGAGCTGGGGGTCTTGATGATGAACGATTCCATGGCTGTTGCTGTTGCGGCTGCTACCCTTGCCGAACTTCGGAACTGTAGCTTTTACTGGGAGGAAAGTTTTAAGACAAGATGGCGAGAGGATCCAATAGTGCGTAACAGATTGGGGTTAGTACAAACAATTCAGACACCTTTTCCTTTTGCTCACGCGGCCGACTTGCAAATTCAAGAATGAAAAGTCACATTGGAGAAGTCTCGCCGATAGTGGAATTGTTTATTAGGTGCAATGACTGACATGACCGATGGTCAGAATATCCCCGATGACGGAGCCCCCCCACCATAGGGAAAAAAAAAAACATTCGTTTGCGCGCCTTTTCCCTGAAAATTTACTGTGAATGAGCAGAGCAAGTGGCAGTCGGCGGGGTAAAATACTCAACCCAGAACTCTTGCGGCGGGGTTGAGGTTATCTAGTTGAGAGTTAATCTATTGGTTGATAAGAGACTTGTTGATGGAATTCTTGAGTGCTAAATTTGGTGGTGGAAATGGTCTGAGCTGAGCCGGGATGAGATGCCAGCAGATTTGTATCGGGCCATCGGGTTAATGAGTTCCTAGGTAGGATAACAAGGTAGATATAGATAGAAGGTGAATCTTATCTGGACTATTATGCATAAGCATCATGTGTGTTTCCTTGATATAGCTTGTTAATACGAGAAGAACCACTCTTTTACATCCTTGTTGTCCCTTGCTGAGGCTCACCGTGATCCTCTCTGAAGAGTAACGTACCCAACTGTTAAACCGAAGGGACCATGCAGTTAAGCATTGTTCGGTTTATCCGCGGCTCTAATAAGCCAAATGCGCCTCATAGAGAGATTAGGCCGGTCATCTAACTAGAAGGGTCTCTAT